>JASTWK010000245.1:0-97500 GCA_030770225.1 Temnothorax unifasciatus
ACCGTGGGTTACACGCTTACGGAATAAATTTAGAGGAGCAAAATCAAACAATTACTAAAATAAATACATTTATCGAAGAAATGCGATTTGGACAAAAGACAACTCTGTTGCAATTTCAGAAAGGAATCTTATTATGCAATAAATCTTTACAAGAAATGTTTACATACATTAAAAATAAGTATTCGACCGAAGCGTTCCAGATAAAATACATACTTACCAGGCAATTAAATCAAGATATTATAGAAATTTTTTTTTCATATTTGAGGTCAATGGGCGCAGGATATGATCATCCGACGCCCGTGAAGATACGAAATCGTTTAAAATGGTACATATTAGGAAAGCACTCAGGACATGTGCTTTTGTCAGGAGTTTATAACGAAGAGGATTGCGGCTCTTCAATGCTTGTCGACGTTGAAGACGTACGTTCCAATAACACTGCTGAAACTTTTTTAAATTGTCTGTGGGAAGATGAAAACATTTTTGAAGACGAAATATTCATGGATACTTCAATAGTAAAAGATAATTCTATGACTCAAAGAAGGGAAGAAACAGAAGAACATGATATACAAGAAGAAAGTGGAGAAAGTATTAATACTTTTTTTACCAAAGCAATAATGTAATTACTCATAATAGACATTTTTGTTTTAGTGAGGAATCAACGAGCAGTATACTGTTTTTAATATTACATAAAGAGTATACTGTTGTTAATATTACATAACGATTATTTGTTACTTCACATACATCTTTCATCTTTCTAGTTAAATTTAAGTACTTATGAACCTAGTCCTCAAGAAATGAAGTTGGTCGACGATTTTGAGCGAATAATAGCTACTGATATCATTGAAAGAAATGCACTATTGTATGTTGCTGGATATGTTGCACACAGATATAGAAACGACTTTAGTGAATCAGGAATCCCTACCAAAGACCTTCCGAATCCACAACCTAATGATTGGCTTTGCATGTTTTCACGAGGAAATTGCATATATCCCTCTACAAGCTTTCAAGAAGCAGCTAATATAATAAAGCACGAATTTCATAAATTTCATGGCGATTTCTTTAATAAACAACTAAAAATTTTTGACACGTTAACAGATATCATATGTACAAAAACTAATAATAAGTTTCTTAAACAAGTTATTGTCTGTCTAGTGCGTACTAGAACATACATCAGGTTAAGAAAAATGAAAAAAAAAGAACACAAAACAATTTGATTAAAAAAAGAAACAGAAAGTTATATAAGTTATGTAATAATTATTACTTTCTTTAAGAGAATCAAGAAATCAATATAATAAATATTGACAATAAATAAACAAAAACCATACATGCTGTAATTTGTCTTAGTTTATACACCTTATCTATACTTATACCTTGCATACTTACCTTTTATACTTACCTTACATACTTACTTTTCATACTTATCTTGCATATTTATCTTTCATACTTACCTTACCTTACATACTTACTTTTAATACTTACCTTGCATACTTATCTTTCATACTTTTTTTTACATGGGAAAATCTTCCAAAGACACCTTCATCCCTTGGGTGAGAAACGAGGGTGGTGTGGGATTCGTTATCATGTGCATCCCAGGCTAAGGTACTTTTTTTTTGGCTTCTTCTTCTTTAATTAAATTGGCTCGTGCCGCTTTTCAGCAGACAATACGGCCAGCATTTACCACTGCTTGTTAGACATAGTCTCTTGAGTGGAGCGTTTTCAGTTGGTCTTTCATAGACCGATGAATAAATATGCTCGTGAGTTGTCGAACGTGGTTACGAAGGGAAAGTGGTGGACTATCGAGAAAGTCATAGAGGAGGGGGGGATAACGTGCCGTTGGTTGGTCGTGTACGCGTGCGCGTACGCGGAGTGCGCGAACTATAAATTGATATCACCTCTTTTAAGCTAGCAGGACCAAATGGGCAGAATCAAACCGGACCTATCAGAATATTTAGTACCTATTTTGTACTAATTTGTACCACTATTAACAATTTTGTACCTCGTGCCGTTTCGGAGAAAATCGTGGCGCTGCTACCTTAGCATTAAGCTAGAAAGACCACAAGAAAAAAAAAAAGAAAAAAAGAAAATTAAATACAGAAATTTAAAGGACTGAATTTGTACTAATTTGTACCATACAAATAAACTTAATATATTCATCCCTTCTGCTTCAAACAGCCCCTAATAGAATTCAGTCCTATTAGTCTCAAGAGTAAAGTACTCTTTCTCATCAGCCGAATCAATCACTACTCGTAGAATCGATTCAGGATAACTTGTACCGCGAAAATATAGAGTTTCAGATTTTGTACCCCAGCCGTTTGATAAAAAACTACCCCCGATCCCTAACAGTCTCGAGAGTAAAGTACTCTTTCTTATCAGCCGAATCAATCACTACTCGCAGAATCGATTCAGGATAATTTGTACCGCGAAAATATAGAGTTTCAGATTTTGTATCCCAGCCGTTGATAAAAAACTACCCCCCGATCCCTAACAGTCTCAAGAGTAAAGTACTCTTTCTCATCAGCCGAATCAATCACTACTCGTAGAATCGATTCAGGATAACTTGTACCGCGAAAATATAGAGTTTCAGATTTTGTACCCCAGCCGTTTGATAAAAACTACCCCCCGATCCCTAACAGTCTCGAGAGTAAAGTACTCTTTCTTATCAGCCGAATCAATCACTACTCGCAGAATCGATTCAGGATAATTTGTACCGCGAAAATATAGAGTTTCAGATTTTGTATCCCAGCCGTTTGATAAAAAACTACCCCCGATCCCTAACAGTCTCAAGAGTAAAGTACTCTTTCTCGTCAGCAGAATCAATCGCTACTTGTAGATTCGATTCAGGATAATTTTTACCGCGAAAATATGAAGTTTCAGATTTTGTACCCCAGCCGTTTGATAAAAAACTACCCCCGATCCCTAACAGTTTCAAGGATATAGTACCTTTGGTACAAATTATCGTGAATCGAATCTACAAGTAGCGATTGATTCTGCTGACGAGAAAGAGTACTTTACTCTTGAGACTGTTAGGGATCGGGGGTAGTTTTTTATCAAACGGCTGGGATACAAAATTTGAAACTCTATATTTTCGCGGTACAAGTTATCCTGAATCGATTCTGCGAGTAGTGATTGATTCTGCTGGAAAGAAAGAGTACTTTACTCTCGAGACTGTTAGGGATCGGGGGTAGTTTTTTATCAAACGGCTGGGGTACAAAATCTGAAACTTTATATCTTCGCGGTACAAATTATCCTGAATCGATTCTGCGAATAGTGATTGATTCTGCTGGAAAGAAAGAGTACTTTACTCTTGAGACTGTTAGGGATTGGGGGTACTTTTTTATCAAACGGCTGGGATACAAAATTTGAAACTCTATATTTTCGCGGTACAAGTTATCCTGAATCGATTCTGCGAGTAGTGATTGATTCGGCTGATGAGAAAGAGTACTTTACTCTTGAGACTAATGGGACTGAATTCTATTAGGGGCTGTTTGAAGCAGAAGGGATGAATATATTAAGTTTATTTGTATGGTACAAATTAGTACGAATTCAGTCCTTTAAATTTCTGTATTTAATTTTCTTTTTTTCTTTTTTTTTCTTGTGGTCTTTCTAGCTTAATGCTAAGGTAGCAGCGCCACGATTTTCTCCCAAACGGCACGAGGTACAAAATTGTTAATAGTGGTACAAATTAGTACAAAATAGGTACTAAATATTCTGATAGGTCCGGTTTGATTTTGCCCATTTGGTCCTGCTAGCTTAAAAGAGGTTATTTTTTATACATATGCTTAATGAGATTCTTTATTGCACTACGAGAGCTTTTATTGATAAGTTTAATCATGTTTTAATAATAATAAAAAATGTAACGACTTTTTCAGAAAAAATTACGATAATTTTTTGAAAGTGTGATCATTTCCGTAATTTTTTGTTTTCGAAAAATCCCCTTTGATACACGAGAATCACGATCCCAAAAAGTAATAAAAAATCCCAAAATTTTGTTTCAGACCAATCCTACGAGCTGAATCACGCCCACCGTTTGTGCTTGCGCAAAAAAAACGTCTTACGCCAATGCACGCAGCCGCTACATTTTTTTGTATTTTTTCTTCTTTGTGTATGTTTTCTTTTCTGCAAAAGACACTCTTTACAATAAAAAAAGATTCAACTTAATCGGTCTAATAGTTTTCTGGCAATCCCTCATAATTATTGGACCACTTTTCAGAGCCGAGAAACGGATATGACCCCTTAAGTAGATTAAGTTAGGTTAAGAGAGGTGTAAAACTGTACTTTATGTATGCGGTGTGACGTTGCAGTTTCGCTGCATCGTGGCTACGCCCCGCCGCTGTCACAAGGCGCGGATTTCGATCATTGAGTATTCGTTTTGCGCCCGAGGACGGTTCACAGAGTCAGAGTGAAAGATCTCCAGGGGCATAATTATAATTGCGTTTCCGTTTTCTGATCCTTTTTTTTTTGTTATTTTGTATTATTGCGTGGCTCCTCACCGAGCTGAGACTGGAGTTCCTGAGGAGATGCAGCGGATCATGGAGTGCAGGATCGACCAGGAGGAATCGAGCCGAAATATTGATCGACGCGGGCGGACCGCGGCGAGACTCGCAGGCCGGCGGGCGCAGGGGAGCGCGGAAGGACGCGCGCGCGGCGCGTGGTACGGCGACAGACGGACCCGTAGAGGCAGGGCCCCGGGACGTTGGGGCGGAATGAACTTCGCCTGCCCTCCTCGCCTGCAAAAGGGATTCCGGGATAACTGGCTACCATTCCCGGACGGAAACGAGGATTACGGGGACATTAGCGTCTCGTCCACGACCGGGAAGGATTCCGGCGAAATTGTCGTACGCGCGAGGAAACCGTGAGCGCCCTGCGGGAGCCGGAATTGTCGGTCCTGTGCAAGGATACGTCGCGAGTTTGCGGGCTTGCCCCTGATTGGTCCGCGCTATAGCGTCGAGCGGCTGCGTGCGCCCGGGGTGGGGCGCGTAATCAATTCCTCTATCGAGCAAAATTTCGGGAGCACTCCTAGATCATCCTCGATAGCCGACGTACGTGTCGAAGTGGTCCGTCGCGGTAGCGATTTTCCTGCCGAGCTTGACGATTCCTGGCAATTCTTTCGGCCTTGGGGCGACGGCGAGGAGTTTCGAGGGAGAGTTGACCAACGGTGAGGTTGCCTCGGTAATATTCAGTATGTAAAGCCACGACCGGTAAAACCGCCCTCCGGTTGCGCTCTCGCTCGGTGATAATTCAACGTCGACGTTGCTCGCCGATCCGGCGTAAATTTCGCGATCGAGAATGAGGAGCGCCGGAATGGTCTTGCGGCCACAGGATCGTGACAGAAAATCGCGAGTCTCTGGAGATCGCGGCCGATACGTCGATGACGAGTTCCGATATCGGGAACTCACCACTTCTCGCGACCTTCGCGCTCGCGATCACGCGTTTGATTGCGCTGGAATGTTCTTCGCGTTCGAGTAATTCTGGCGTTAAGATGTTATTTGCGTCGGGCTATTTGACTTATTAATTGCGTTAGGATAATTGTCGCGTTAGCTCGGTAATTACTGCGTGCTATTCGTGTGAGATGACTTCTCGTGTTGGAATAATTGCGTTCTAGAGTATCATTCACGTTTGGTTATGTTTCGCGTTGAAGTAATTACGTTTGGACGGTACTCGCGGTAAGATACTATTTGCGTTCGACTATGATTCGCGCTCGGTTGTTTCTCGCGTTGGATTAAATGCGCTCTGATATGGCTCGCGTTGGAATACCACTCGCGTTCGGTGGAATTTCGCATTAGGATATTAAGTGCGTTAGAATAACAATCGGGTTTGGCTGTTCCTTGCGTTCACGCATGAGCTGCGTGGCTGATTGTTGCGTCCATTGTTACTCGCGGTAATTTCGCACGTACTTTCGCGTTAGTCATAGTATTTTGCGTTCTATTAAGGGCCTCTGCCCATGATCCTCGCGTTAGAATACCATTGTCGATCTCATGTTGCGCTCGGTCCTGATTGCGTTGGGTCAGTACTCGCGTTAGATTAAGATAATTGCGTTCGATTAAGAGATTTGCGTTAGAGTAAGAGATTTGCGTTAGATTAAGATACTTGGAGACAGAATTCCTATGCGGTTTAAAACATGGCGTTCACGCGCCCCGAGTGTGACACGCTACTATTTCGCGATATCTCGTTTCATATTATTTCGTGCTTACTTCGGTTGTTTCATATTCGGCTGTGTCTTTTACCGATATTTAATTGGCTACTGCCTAGCCTCGTTCACTCTCTCTCTGTAAAATCAATTAATGTCTGAGTTTCATAATTTCGTCTTTCCGTTGTTCAATGATTACACAAAAACCAATGTCTGAGTTTCACAATTTCCTTCTTCTTTGTTTATTAATTACACGATTATTTACAATAAAATTTTGTTCTCCGATTTCATTAATCACGTGAGAGTATGATTTCCGTGTCACCTCGCCGAACATCGCGCAGCCCTTTTATCAACCCCGCCCACAACCGTTAGGTCGAGCTGGCCAATTCCTCGCACACCGAAGTTCTTGTGTTTTGCGTTTCTTTGTGGTTTATTGCGACTTTGGTGTACGATAGTAAACGCGCATTGCCGCGTCTGGCGCCCAACAATAATCTTCGGTTAGCGAAACTTAGGATGTGCGAGAGAACCTTCGGAGAGGCCTAATATCCTTCTCTCCTTCCCCCTTTTGATACGTCACACGCCCCGGGCACGACCGGGAGTGAAAAAGTCGTGACAGCGGATAAGCGAGGAGTTGTTTGTAAAGATTTGGGACCGTTCCTAAAAAACGCCTTTCAAACCCTGCGGGGTCAAGAAATAAACTATCTATCTATCTATCTATCTATCTATCTATTCGGATCTAAAACGATAGAAACCGATTTGATTTGATTAATGTTTTATCTTTCTTATCTGTTTTTTTAAATGTGCAACGATAGAACCGATAGATACAATTAAAAACGATACAGATAAAGCCGTTTTTAATCGTTTTCTATCAGAGATGGTTAGCAGGGCGTTTGCATTTATCTATTGAGTGTCATACCCAAGTCTTGAGAATAAACATTTAAATGTTCAATATTTACACTCAAACGTAAGTGTGAACACTTAGTCATTGAGTGTACTTACTCAATCTTTTAATCTATATACACTCAATTTGAGTATAAACTTTCAATCTTTGGATGCACTTAATGTTTGAGTATAAACACTCAAGATTTGAGTGTATAGGGGAGACCGGGGCTATTCGTGATACATTTTTGTTTCGAATTTTTTTCTCGCTTTGTATAAATGCTTAAAAATTTTTTATTAGTGCGACGTAATTGTTCATCCTTCTAGTTTAAAAGAAAAAAAAGGTTTATCTCTCACGAGTCTCGAAATATATTAAGAAATGTATCGCTATGTCATGTGTCACGAATTGCCCCGGGGCCGGGGTAATTCGTGACAGGCCACGGGGTAATTTGTGACACTTTTTATGGTCGAACAAACTATATGGATTTCTTTCGTTTTTGTAATTTTTATCTATTTTATATTTTGAAAAATCCTTTATTTGTTAGAGTTTACATATTATATGCTGACCTATAAAAAATTATAAGGAAAAAAGTAGGTAACATTTAATTACGGGGAACTTTTCGAGGGCGTCCACGGCCCCTGCGAACTGGTTCTTTCTTTAAATTTGTGGTGTTTTTGGGAGCGTTTTTTGTTGCTTTGTCTTTTTTTTCTTCTATCAATGAAGCAATTTTTGCGGGGTTAGTCTGCCCCGGTTGCTCGTGTCACGAAATGCCCCGATGTGGTTTTTCCTCATTCATGATCTGTCACTTACAAATAAGAAAGAATAGACTAAAATCTACTTATGCATGATGCTTAGTGAAGTCGAGTGACTAAATACAACTTACCGTTTCGGATCTCTTATTATTATTGTTATGTTGGCCGTTTCCAAAAGTGTTAAGATTTGCGCGCGGTCGCGACGGCCACAACGTAGTGCTTGGCATAGTCGCGAGCGGGCGCGACAAGTACCGATAAGGCGTGCGAGAATCGCGAATCGGAGCCGATGCTCCGCTCCCGAATTCGGCGCCCCAGCCAGAAGCAATCCGGAGTCAGTAATAAACGGACGTATTATTTGGTATCCTGCGAAGTACTCATTTTGTGAACCCTCCTACACAACAGAGAAATGGCGACGAGGATGGGATCTCTCCCGCAGCTGGTGAGAAGCGCGTACTAGCACGGTAAAGAAGCCGCGCGAAAAGCCCGACAAGAGCAGGAGCACGGCAAAACCCGAAGCGCGTGTGAGTACGACCGTGAAGCGCCATTACGTACACACGTGGCGTTCAGTACATTGTTCGAGAACTTTCGAAAAACTCGAGCCGGTTCACCGGATACAAGTTCCATCGTCTCACGAGCATTTCCGATACGGGGGAGATCGTCTGCGAATTTTTTTTCAAGCCGGTACGGAATTTGGCATTACGGATTGCACAGGATACATTGCCCGTTACATTCCACGACGTTCGAGAAACCGAGTCGTTGTCGCTTAGTTACGGAGGTCACTTTGAACCATGGCGGCCGTCGTATTACATGGCAATTTTAGTATCGAAGTTTTCGATCCGACCACGACGGAGTGGGCGAGGTGGCTCCAACGTTTTCAAGCTGCGGCAAAAATTTTTAAAATACCTACGGAGCAACAAGTACTGTATTTGCTACATTTCATTGGGGCGTCGGCCTTCGATGTCATCCGTAATAAATTGGCGCCGGCGGACCCGTACACGGCTACCTTCGACACGCTAGTGACGAGTTTAGCGGAATTCTACGCACCTGAGCCTTTGGAGATCCCCGAAAACTTTCGCTTCCACCAACGGAAACAGAAAGACAGTGAAAGCGTTAAAGACTACGTAGCCGCGCTTCATAAATTAAGCGCGCGTTGCAATTTTGGAACGTATCTGAAAACGGCTTTGCAAAATCAGTTTGTTTTCGGATTGGCGAGCAGTCGGGCGCAATCAAGATTACTAGAAATGAAGGACTTAACTTTTGAGAAGGCGATCCAAGTGGCTACATCGATGGAGCTATCGGAGAAGGACACCCTACAACCTACAACTACAAAATGGATCGACGAGCGTCGAATACATTGGCTCCAAGGACAAGAAGACGGAGAAGAAAATGCAGCGGAAGCGGAAGCCTTCAGCGAAGCCCGCGAAAGGGAGAGGCGAATCGGTTAATGGCGGTAAAACTAACCCGAGTACAAACACAAATTCTAATATTTCCTGTTTCAGATGCGGCGGTAGCCATTTAGCTACAAAATGTACACTCGATAGAAGCGTTAAATTTCATAATTGCGGGACACCAGGCCATCTGCGCAAAGTGTGTATGGCGGCGAAACGCGCGCCCGCAAACCAAGTAGAGGAAATATTAGTCGTAGAACACCCGGAGTTCAGAGAAAAAATTTTTGAGACAATTACAGTCGAGGGCAAACCCTTGCGCTTCGAAGTTGATAGCGGAGCTGCGGTAACCATCGTGAGTACACACACGTTACAGAAGTTGTTTTCATTCAAACAATTACAACCGACTACGTTACAACTAATTACCTTTTGCAAAACGCCGATTAAGATGGTGGGCGTGGTACCCGTGATGGTTAGCTGGCGCAAAACTAAAATCAAATTAAATTTGTACGTTTCGAATGTCGAGCGCAAACCATTGTTAGGCCGTGAGTGGATTCGGCAATTGCACATACGTCTAACCGAGACCTTAAATACAATAACTACGTCACGTAATGATACGGAATACAAGATTACAGAACTATTACAACAATATCGGAATAAATTAGATCCTCATTCGACCAAGATTAGAGGTTTACAAGCAAAACTCACCTTGAAAGATAACGCGAAACCAGTGTTTCTCAAAGCACGCACCGTTCCTTTCAAGCTGTTACCTTTGGTCGACCAGGAATTACAATCGCTCGTTTCAAAAGGCGTCCTTGAGAAAGTAAACATGTCGAAATGGGCTACCCCCATTGTGCCGGTGTTGAAAAGGGACAATACGGTACGTCTATGCGGGGATTTTAGCGTCACTATCAATCCTTGTTTACAAATCGATGAGCATCCCTTGCCAACAACTGATATGTTATTCGCGAATATGGCGGGTGGAAAAAAATTCTCCAAGATAGATTTGCAACAAGCATATTTGCAACTAGAAGTTCGGGAAGAAGATCGGGAGTTACTCACTCTAAAGACGCATAGAGGCCTTCTCCGATCTACCCGCTTAATGTACGGAAACGCATCAGCGCCGGCCATTTGGTAGCGTGAAATGGAAAACTTGTTGCAGGGTATCGAGGGGGTAACGGTATTTTTAGACGACATTCGAGTCACAGGTCCTACCGAGGAAATTCATTTACAACGCCTGAAACAAGTATTGCAACGCCTGGGCGACGCTAATATTAGGATAAATGAAAGCAAAAGCGAGTTCCTACAGGATAGCATACATTATTGCGGATATCGAATTGACCGATTAGGAATACATAAAACTACAGATAAAATGCAGGCCATTGATCGCATGCCTAGGCCAAAAGATATTACCGAATTGCGATCATTCTTGGGAATGGTAAACTACTACGGGAGGTTTATTAGGAACCTAAGCACGATGCTCACGCCACTACATGACTTATTACAAAAGGGAGTCCCTTTCAAATGGACCCCTAAATGCGAGGAGGCTTTTGAATGCGCGAAGAAGAGCTTTAAAAGTGATACGGTCTTAGCTCATTTCGATCCGTAGTTACCGTTAGTTTTAGCTACCGACGCTAGCCCGTACGGAGTAGGGGCGGTGTTATCACACCGTTACCCCCGATGGCACCGAACGCGTACTACAATATGCATTGCAGTGTCTGTCTAAAACGCAACAACGTTACGCTCAAATCGACAAAGAAGCTTACGCTATAATTTTTGGAGTAAAGAAGTTTCACCAGTACCTATACGGTAACAAGTTTACAATATACACGGATCATAAACCTTTAGTACAGATTTTGCGCCGTCAAAAGCTTTACCCGCGTACTCGGCTATGCGGATGCAACATTACGCAATATTTCTACAGGGTTTCTCATTTGAAATTAAGTACAAAAACTCTAAGCAGAATGCAAATGCGGATTGTCTATCACGGTTACCGCTTAATACAACTACAACTGCGGAACGTGATGTAGTAGATATTTACGAAATAGGAATTTTACACGAAATGCCCGTATCCGCGGATAAAATCGCCGGCGCTACAGTTGAGGCTGTGCAATTAAAGAGTCTCCTAACGGCCATACGCGAAAAGAAAGAGATACCCGTACAAATGCGTTTCAACATAAATCAAGCTGCGTATAGTGTACAGCAGGGCGTACTTTTGTGCAATGGAAAGGTAGTAATCCTTAGTAAAATGCGCGATCGAATCCTCCGGGAATTACATAAAAACCACTTCGGGGTAGTTAAAATGAAAGCGTTAGCTAGAAATCTGTACTGGTGGCCTGGTATAGACAAAGCGATAGAGAATTTAGCAAGAAACTGCGATATATGTAACACCATGCGTAATAACCCACCGAAGGCGGAAATACACGAATGGGAACCAGCGGGGGCACCATTCGAGCGTGTACACGTGGATTACGCGGGGCCCTACATGAACACGTATTTTTTTTGTATTGGTAGACGCATTTTCAAAATGGCCGTTTGTGCGAATGGTCAAAAGCATAACCGCGGAAACCACGATTAAAATATGTAAGGAGATTTTCACTGATTACGGTAGTCCAAAAAACTATGGTCATGGATAATGGCCGCAATTTTCGGTCTGCAGAGTTTACACAATTCCTAGAATCTCAGGGGATAACCCCAAAGTTTACAGCTCCGTACCACCCAGCAACCAATGGGCAAGCGGAGAGATTCGTACAAACGTTGAAAAACTCCTTAAAGAAAATACTTACGGACCCTAATAGTAAGGGAACAACTTTAGAAAACGCGCTACGCAATTTTCTAGTTCAATATAGAACCACACCACATTGCGTTACAGGAGTGACTCCGTTTGAAAGAATGTTTAAGCGAAAAATGCGTACAGAATTTACCTTATGTATACCTGAGTCACTCAAGAAAAGCATTAACACTAACATTAATAAAAAATCGCGCGAATTTACGGTGGGAGAGAGTGTGATATGCCGTAACTATAATAGTAGGATTAAATGGAAATTCGGAAATATTGTACAACGTTTAGGCAAGTTACATTATAAGATTAAACTGGAAGATGGCCGGACCTGGGAGCGTCACGTTGACCAGATCCGCAAGCGAGGAGAGCAAGGAAGCCGTTCAATTGAACCGTACACGGGGGTGTACGATGGCAAACCAAAGGTGAAAGAGGAGCCAGCTGCACCAAGTGATGCAGCGGAACCAAGTTGCGACGAAGAGGAAGAGCAAGGACCGGAAGCTCCGCAACAGCTTCCGGTGAGGGAAGCAAGATCCCCGGACCCAGGACAGCCAAGAGAACGTCCAGTCCGAAATAAGAGACCACCAGAGAGATATGTGGATTCCAGATCTGGTCGACGATAGGCAGCTTCCTCTTACGGGGAGGGAAAGAGTATTATGTTGGCCGTTTCCAAAAGTGTTAGGATTCGCGCGCGGTCGCGACGGCCACAACGTAGTGCTTGGCATAGTCGCGAGCGGGCGCGACAAGTACCGATAAGGCGTGCGAGAATCGCGAATCGGAGCCGATGCTCCGCTCCCGAATTTGGCGCCCCAGCCAGAAGCAATCCGGAGTCAGTAATAAACGGACGTATTATTTGGTATCCTGCGAAGTACTCATTTTGTGAACCCTCCTACACAACAATTATATTCGGCGAGAAAACAAATTTTCGGGATTTGGAAAATTTTACTTTCAGCACTCGAAGTCAGACTTTCTGTCACTGCGAGAGAAAAATAGTTGACACGCAAATGCCACTCCGTTGGTACCTAGAGGACACTAAGAGAGATCTATGATCGATATTACAGGTTTCTAGCAGCAAGCATTTTAAAGTTAGGCCCGCGACAAAATTTCAGCAGTGTCACGAATAGCCCCGGTCTCCCCTACACCAAAATTTCAGAGTAAACTCCCAAAATTGAGCATTAACGCTTGAGTGTAAACACTCAAATTTGAGTGTTTTTTCCGTAAAGAGAATTACTGTAAATTTTTTATTACTAATTATCATGATAAAAGATTAAAATAATTTCACAAATTTTTTTAGCTGTATGTTGAAATGTTTGATTCTATTATTCTAATGAAATTCTTTAGTAATCAGTCTGACCGCAGTAATACCCACACTTACCTTATACTTGACTTGATAATCGTGGCTTAAAGTTCTTACGGTCCTTGTAGAAATGTATAAAGACCAGCTCCTTCGGGATGAAAAACATTAACAAGCATACAAAGACTGCGGGCGTCGAATCCGCCAACATTCTAGATAAAGATAATGTTAAAAATAAAATAGAAATTTATCTTGAAAAATACAAATATTCCAATTTCTGCAAATTTTTCTCGCAAGAAAATTATTTTTTAACATTAATTCCGGACTGATTAAAAATGTATATGTATATGAAAAAATTGGCCTTATTTAAGGTGATGTTAGAGCCGTCTGTATAACCGACAAAATTACCATTTTCTATGTTATCTTTATATCTCTATATCTCTTATATGAAATACATCTTGTGACGAGCTGACAGCTCGCCACAACTCAAGACGCCATATTGAAATAAAAGTAGGATAAGGAAATCTGTACTTTCGTAATTTTTTCTTGTTTTCTATATAAAATTGGAGTTCCCCTGAATCATTAATGTATGTACTGCAATTCTGGAGAATTTTTAATTCTGTCAAATTAATACGACGCTACGTGCCGACAAAAAATGCCGGTAAAACAGATAGCTCCAGCATCACCTTAATTCTTTTTTATTGAGTAACTTTATTTTACAAATATAAATTGAACTTACATATCCGTCAGAATTTTGGACCATCCATGAACAAATCCAGGAGCTCTAAACACCCATAGGAATATGCATCCCGTAAAAAGCATTGTGACGACGATCTCATGAAATGTCATAGGTCCTAGATTTTAAGATTTTGATTTATCACCTAGAAGAACCAATATACATATTTTCTTATCAAGAGACGATTTGTAGATCACAGGCCAACAAAAAAAAAGTTGTCTGCGCCATGAACTAGACTATGGTATTCCCATGTATTTTTGCTTGCTATATTTTTAACTTAATTTGACTTTTCGTTTTGCCACCACAAAACACCCTGTTTTTGGCTGTAGAAAAAAATCCTGACGTGTAGGAGCAAAAATGAGATCATATTCAGTTTCAGCAGGCGAAAATACATGGGAATACCATGGTCTAGTCCATGGCGCAGACAATTTTTTTTTTTGTAGACCTATGTTTTTAAAGAAAGCAATCTATCTTTATTAATTAGGGAAAGGAGGGGGTAAAATGACGACCTTAAGGTTTGTCAACTTTTCTTAATTTTTGTAAGAATGTAATAATGATCTATTTTTTTTAGATTTACTAAAGTCTTTTATATAAACTGTAAAAATTTAAAAACTTTAAATAAATTAGAATTTTTAAAAATTTACATTTTTTAAGAAAGTGTCGTTTTCATCATCTTGCACCCATATGTGGGTAAGATGACTTTAGTAGTGAATAAGATAACGAAAAGTTAAATTAAGTTAAAAATATACTTTTTTACGAATAAGAAGATTTATTTTATTATAATAAACTTCATATATTGTTTTAGTGTTATAATATTTTAACGCAATAAAAGAAAAATAAAAAACAGAAAAAATCAGTGAAATGCACATGGTAAGATTTGTTTACACAGGTAACCAATATTAAAAAATTAACTAATTTGACGTAGTAACATTTACAATACACATTAACAATTATAAGAAAATGTGGAAGAGGACTAAGTAAGAGCCAAACGCTGTTGACGGTATATAAAGGTTAACTCCTTTATTTATAACTAGCCAGCCCCACGGCTTCGTCCGCGGACCCTATTTTTTTAATCTCATTTTTGTACTTTTATATTTATTTATAACACTACTGGATATATGATGTTTTTTGTTTTTCTACTTCGATCGAAGCAATAAAATCGGTACATTAATGCAATGATGGCAAAAAGATGCACATTTCGGACCGATTTCTGAAACAATGTTTACTGTTCCCCCATTACAGTTCGAGTATAAATTAAACCCATTGTCGCAATCCCCGAAAAATTAGAAATTTTTTGCACCGGTTTCAAGAAAATAGTTAAAACAAATTTTTTTTTACAACACCTTTACGGAAAGTTTGACTTTTCCATGCCTGTAAAGAGGGACGAAAGCGTCCAATTTCACGCCAGGGCGGCATAGCTGGCGGAAAGTAACCACTTTCCTCCCTAGGGAGGAAAGTAACAACTTTCCTCCCTGTTTAGCAGGCGGAAAGTAATCACTTTCCGCCCTAGGGTGGAAAGTATTTCAAGCCCTGGCTTGAAATTGACCACTCTCGCCTCTCTCTAGGCATGGAAGTCGAACTTTTCGTAAAGGTATTGTGAAAAATATCGTGTACACCTCGGCCGGGCGAAAGCTTTTTCAGACTCGTGTGATTTGCCGCTCTCGCCTTCGGCTCGGGCGGCAAACTTCACACTCGTCTGAAAAACGCTACTTTCGCCTCTTGGTGCACAATATACTAATTCCGATCGTCGTAAAATAAAAAATCGAATCCCATGGTAGCCATGCTCGGCAAGTTCTACCTCTATTTCATATACAATTCTTTAAGATTTGGTCCATTAATGAATGAGTAGTTTGCGAACAAACAAACAATCAAACAAACTTTCTCTCTTATACATATAATAGTACAGATAAATCAAATTTTAAAATCGTACGTTTTGGTCCGAATTTTGGACCATGTTAGCGAGACTACAAAGAATCAATAACAGAATGCATAAAAATCGATAATGACAATTCAGTAAAATTAAACAACATATAAATACCTACATATAATAGCGGAGTTATACATATGAAAAACGACTCAAGACATCACGCTCGACAGCGAGAAAAAGTCAGCTTCTATATAGTGCTACAGTAGAGCTTCCTTAAATTTGACCCTCTGTAATCTTTGCATTCCTGTACACATACTTTCACAAACACTAATATCGTGCCCCTTCCATATCACAATTGGCCCCCTTCCATATCACGCGTTCCCGCAAGTACACGGTGATTGGCAGTCCATTCTGTGGTGGGGGTATTCCATAATTTTGGCATTCCGCTCTTATCGCCCCATCCGGTCAAATTTAAGGAAGTTCTACTGTAGCTACTAAGAGGATTGTGTTGCATTGGTACGGAATACTCTTAAAAAACCATCAGAATTAAGTTTAAGGAGGAAAAGAAAAAACAAAAAATGGTCAGAAAGTTAAAAGAGGCGACTCACCATGCCCGTCGAGCGAGAAAACCAGGAACGTGTAGACACGTGAAAAGACGATAAGTGACTTAGTCTTTGCGCAATACTCCCCTCCCCGTGGTCACTAAAAGGTCCCTGCAATTTGAGGGTGTTTCTTCATGTTTTCGGGGGTGGAAAATTCAATTCTATTGATTTTTTTCACCTAGCTCCGTGCAGTTATTTGTTAATAACAATTTTATGTTAAAAAATCCATTTTTAGAAGAGACAATGCGAGTTAGAAAAAAATGTGTTGAACAAAAGTTTTCCCTTTCTTTCTAACAAAGAAGTTGTTAGGAAATTATGTTCCCGCGTCCATACGCACACCCGATCTGAGTGGCGCCATCCGGCGCTGTATCGGCCACACGGATTGAGGCGATTCTCGCGCAACACATCCGTCGACCTAAGGGCGACCGCGGCGCTAATCGCGACTTCCGCCCGCCGACCGCTCGTGTATCCACGACCGTGATTCTCGTGACTTTTGTAACGTGCGATTATTCGGCAAATATATCTGTCCGCAGTGAAATATCGTTGTACCTCTCGACCGCGATTGATCTCCGCTCTCGATCCCGACGTATCCTTATCAGAAGTACGTGGTTGAATTTTTTAAATTCGACGAGTAGTTTCGAAGATACGAGCAACAGAGCGACAGGCGGTGGGGGCGAACAGGTGGTGGGGCAAAAAACTAAAGCATATTTTGAGTTGCAATTATGTATCTGTACTCACCTTTGGGACTCGAAAAATGAAATTTCAGACACATTATTTTTGCATTTCGCGTAGAAGAAAGGTAAAAAAAATATAAACACACCATTGAATAAAAAGTACTAAATTTTTTTAGTTGAATTTTCACATTTTTTTGATGCAGAACAACCAATAAAATATACAAGGTGCATTATTGATCTTACAGATACACGTATTGCGTGACCATACTTTGCAAGTAGAGAAACAAGCTCAGATACAGGGGGGATCAATTTATTTTTTTTTAATTTTGGTCAAAGTTCCGTCTATTTCACGATATCCAAATAATTCAGGATTCAATTTTTCTTTCATTGGATTAAGGCACTAAATTTGTTGATATGTTATGAAAAATGCATGTAGAACATGCAGACCACCCGCTCGCCCCCACCGCCTGTCGCTCTATTGGTCGTATCTCCGAAACTACTCGTCAAATTTAAAAAATTCAAAAACGTACTTCTTTGTTAGAAAAAAAGCGAAAAATTTTGTTGAACACATTTTTTGTAACTTGCATTGTTTCTTCTAAAAATGAATTTTTTAAACATAAAATTGTTATTAACAAATAACTGCAGGTGAAAAAAATTAATAGAATTGAATTCCCCATCCCTGAAAACATAAAGAAACACCCTTAAATTGCGGGGACCTTTTAGTGACCACGGGGAGGGGGTATTGCGCAAAGAAACTAACTGATACAAATAAATAAAAACAAACGAGATAAAAGCGATGGTGACGCAAATAACAACCGTTAAATTTAAACTTTTTAATAATGTTAAGATAATCATGAAGACTATCCGTGTCGCTTTGAAGATTTAGACTGTTAGGTTGTCGTAAAATATAAATCATTTCACACAAAATTCGTCTGCCATAAATGTGTTTTTTGTCCAAAACTTCAACATTATCCCATGCAAATTCGTGACCAAGTTGTACCCTATATTCGGTAATCACTGATGCGACATATTTCTATTAATATGATTTCTGTGCTCGGCAATTCAAGTTTTCAACTGTCTGCCCAACGTAAGACAAGTCACAATCGCCGCAGGAAATCTTATAAACCACGTCACTGCGGGACTGACTGTTTTATATCGGTCGATTAATCCATCGAGTTTGCGATCTTATAAACCCACTTGCAGTTGATTGCTCGGCAATTCGGTGGTAGTGGCTCTAAGTTTCATGTTTTATTTCTATTCAACGATGCCATCTCCTCTTCCCTTGCTAGTTGCCATTTATCAGCATCTTTACAGGATATTGCTTGTTTGTAGAATTGTGGCTCTTCTGTAACCGTTGCTGCACATGTTCTGCAAAATGCAAATAATGTTCTTCACCGAAGCGAGTAGGGCGATGCAGTGTACTTCGATCTCGAAGCACTCGTCCTTGATGTTCTTGATCATTCACGTTGTCTTCGATTCCATCAACGTTATCTCTTTCTGCCTGCATAACTGCTTGTCCGTCTTCTTTTTCTGTTTGATCCACAGCTTCTTAAATGTCACGTGTTTCATACGAAAAGGTTGTACAACTGGATTCCTTGTCCTGACTTTTGCTGTTGCTTTCGTTGAATACAACATCTCGAGTTACAGTGATTTTTGATGTTTTTGGGTCAAATACTCTGTAATTTGAGCTGTCTCTATCGTAGCCTACCAGAATCATCTTTTTTATTTGTTTTCAAATTTGGACCTGAACTGTTTTGGAACATGAATATATACTTCAGCGCCAAATTTACGTAGATAATTGAGTGTAACTGTTTTACCTGACCACAATTCGTATGGTAACTTCTTATCCAACTCACGTGGCCTTCGGTTCAAAGTATATATGCTAGCGTTGACAGCTTCTGCCCATAATCCAGGTTGAAGGTTGGCTGCAAACAACATGGTCCGGGCACCTTTTATGATTGACCTCTCGTTCAATTCGTCCATTCTGTTCAGCGGTATATGGAGCACTATTCATGAATGATTCCTTTTTCTTTAAAATACTGTCTGAACTGCTCGTTATCAAATTCTTTACTTTTATCGCTTCTAACTTTACTAAATTTGTTACCGGTTTGATTTTTAACAAATTTATGATATTTGACAAACTTTGAAAAAGTGTCACTTTTGTGTTTAATAAAATAAGCCGTTCGATAGGAGGTACAGTCGTCTTTAAATAATAGAAAATAATTAGCACCGCCAACGAAAAGATGTGTTATCTTACCACACAAATCTGCATGAACAAACTCGCCAAGTTTCTGAGCTCGCAAATTTAGATTTTTCTGAAATGGTAGACGGTGCAATTTACCGTATTTACACGTCTCACAGAATAGCCCATTGAGATTCTTGATTTGTAGTCCTGGAAGTCGGCCACTATCTGTCATTTCCTTAAGCGTTCGAAAGTTGACGTAGCCCATCTTTTCGCGCTACAGTATAATCGTGTTTAACATCGAGACGTTCGCTTAATCACTGGTAGCTGTTTTGAAGAATATCTTGTAGCATTGGTTACTTGGCTTGATGCCTGTGACTAGCAGCCTATCACTGTACACCTCCATTTCCTTGTTGTCAAAAGTTTTTCAAGTTTTTGTTCGTCGCCGCTTTTATTGAAAACAAATTCTTTCGAAGTCCTGGGATGTAATAAGTATCTTCGAGTGTACGTGGCTTCCACTGTCCGTTAACCTTCGCCAGAACTTTGATTGTGCCTATTCCTTCTACTTGAACTTCTTCTTTTTTGTTTAATGGCACTCGCCTCTTGTTAGTGGACGATACGGCCAATTTCTTGTTGAAAATGAGTGTTAATGCAGCTTGTGTCACTATCGCAATATTCAAGTTCTATTTCCATTCGAGTGGTGAGACAGCATAAACTGCATGCGTGATGCAGAAAGGAAAGCTTAAGGGGCGGTGGAAGGGAATGTAGCGCACGGTTCAAATTTGAACTTCAATAGCCTTACAGAAGGTTATGATTAGGCGATTACCGCATGGACATGAGCTATCATCAATGAGATTTTTGCAAACTATGATTTAGGTTATAATAATTAGCTCTAATGCAGTTTACGGTTACAATTGTTTATCTCCTAAAACCAGAATTGTAATACCAAGGTTTGGATGATTCCCGATAGATGTTATTATAATACTGGGTTCTTTTATTAAGAGCGCAAGAGGTTAGATGGCCTCTAAAGTGATTGTCGAGTCTTTCTTTAGGAATTGCAAAAAGATCCGTATACGGAATTCTGAACTGCGGAGGTGGGGTACCTTCCCTAATTGCTCTTTTTGCCAAGGAATCGGCAACCTCATTACCAGCTATTCCTATGTGCGAGGGAATCCAAATGAACTGAATACGAGTGCCTCTTTCTCGGGCCATAGCCCATAAGTAACTTTGCTTTAATAAGTAGGATGAGATAGTTACACTTGCGGGGATAAGGGGCCGCAAAAGCCTTCAGCACGCTTTTAGAATCAGTGACGACAGTAGCACAAGATAGTCGAACGTCAAGATATATAAGAACAGCATTATATATAGTCCAAGTTTCAGCAGTAAATACCGAGGTTTGAGACGGTAATTTATGCATGATTTGTAATCGAATTTGGGGAGAGTGACAACCAGAGCCAACATAATTTCCCGGCTGAGTCTTGGATCCGTCAGTGTAGAACACTAACAGTGTCCTTCATGACATTACCAAACGCTTGCTCGAAAGCTGTCTGCACCTGCTATCGAGGGATTCTGTTAAAGATATTTAACCCTTAGTCTGTAAACGTTTTTTTGGCACCTTTAGTCTGTAAACCTGGGTCGTTTTTGTCCTGACGTTTTTTTAAAGTGTTAAAGTGTTACAAAAAATCTGAAAAAATTCATGGAGGTAATTCAAACCTTTAATTTAAAGTATCATTCATAAAATTATAAACAATTTAATTTTTTAAATATATTTTTATTTAAAAAATGTAGCAACTAGGGGTATAGTCATTTGTTTACTCAAAAAATCATAACTTTAAGACAAATAAAGATATCGAAACGAATAAAAAAGGAAATTGAAGGGGAAGAGTGTAGCTCTCATTAAAAAAATATTGCATGCAATTATTTTGAAATTAAATGTTTAAGTTTGCGACCTCAAAATTGCCAATAAATTAGCCTCAAATTTCGTAGTAAAAACAGTAATAAATATATAATAATTCAAAAATTAGTAATAAAATCAATAAGAAGTCAATAGTTAAGGGTCACAACATTCTTATATTACCAAAAAGTAAAAAATCGAGAAACTTCCTCGCCCGACCGTTGCGCCATTTCCTAGAAAAACTGAACAAAAATTTTTTTGTAATTTTTTTTTGCGGTCAGATGTTTTTGTGACACTTTTACGGACACAATGAATACTTTAAAACGGAAAAACGAAAAAAAAAATTATTTACGGTTTTGACTAACGTTGGCTGTAAAGGTGGGTCGTTTTTGTCCGGAGAAGAATTCAAGTGTCTGCTGCGACGGCCAAAGGGGGAATGGCACGGTGAAAGTCGGTAAGCGGGTCCTCGGAGAGCATATTTTTTTTTACGGAGGCATAGTAGCGCCCTCTCTTCCCGTGTTCAAAAGTTACAACTACATTTGATTTTTGCCCGGACAAAAACGACCCACGTTTACAGACTAAGGGTTAATAAATCAGGACCTGGGTAGTAATGAGGGGGGGGGAGAAGAGTAGAAAAAGTATTGAAAAGTAGGTAAGACCACCGATTTATAGATACAACGGACGGTCTGATTAATCCCCCGAAATGCTTCCGCAAGAGGAAAATTTCAAGCAATGTATTCATCCCTCTCGGGATCCTGCATAGCGTAATCTGTTATCTGTAACAGGGATTGAGTAACCGGATGTTTCGTTACCGATTGTACTTTAATAAGATATTCAGCAGCTAAATATTATATAGTCTTAGCTTTAGAGAAGGCTCTTTGGCTTCAGCAAATATGGTGTTTATAGATGTGGAGATGCGTTATTTCAGACTGGCTCTTATAGCTTTATTCTGAATTATTTCTAACCTGTGGAACTTGGTTGAGTTCTGAAGACATAATATATTGAGGCATATTCCAAGGAACCTCTTAAAATGGCTCTGTACACATTGAGTAGGAGCTGGGGATGAGCTCCCCACCAGACACCCCTAAGGAAAAAAATAATATTCGCTGTAACCCTGCCTTTAGAGATCAGTCCATGTGAAAGGTGTCCGAAAGCTTAGAGTTAAGAACAACACCCAGAAATCAAACTGTTTCCGAGGGACCAATGACCCTATCGTCTATTTTAATTGTCGACAGAGCCTGCTGACAGGCAATGTAAGCAGATTGCCAACAGAAACCGCGCAGAGCCTGCATACATAACCTAGCAGCAGATTGGCAGCAAAAACCGAGCAGAGCCTGCGCGCTCGACCTGAGAACAGATTGACAACAAAAAAAGGGCAGACTTTGTCCATAATTAGCTGTTTAAATAACGTGCATTAATTCTTTAAATGATTCCTGACCTATACTGCTAATTAAGCGTTTTTTTATGAGAAAGGAATGCAAATGTAAAATACAATAATTTAAAAAATGAAAATTATATTATATATATTATAATACATGAAATACATATAAAACATTACAACTCAAGAGCTAATGTTACAAAGTTTCAATGTGTGCGTGCGTGCGTGTGTGTGTGCGTGCGCGTGCGCGTGCGCGTGCGCGTGCGCGTGCGCGTGTGCGTGTGCGTGTGCGTGCGCGGCGCGTGTGCGTGTGCGTGTGCGTGTGCGTGTGCGTGTGCGTGTGCGTGTGCGTGTGCGTGTGCGTGTGCGTGTGCGTGTGCGTGTGCGTGTGCGTGTGCGTGTGCGTGTGCGTGTGCGTGTGCGTGTGCGTGTGCGTGTGCGTGTGTGTGTGTGTGTGCGTGTGTGTGTGTGTGTGTGTGTGTGTGTGCATAGAACGCTGTTATAATTAAAATTGTACACATAAGAAATTTAAAGACCAGAAATAAATTATCATAAATGAAATTATTTTGTCAAAAATAAAGTAATGAAAAAATAAGAAAAAATTATAATATTACTCAAGTATATATAAGTCAGTAAAGGATACCACAAAGAAAAATTGTATTAACACTCAATTAATAAAAAATAGGACTTATAATGGACTATGGTACGAGCTTTTTCGCTTATTTCGCCGTATTTTACCGTATTAGATTTTATTTAACCGTATTTTACCGTGTTTGATTTTATTTTACCGTATTTTACCATGTTTGATTTTATTTCACCGTATTTTACCGCGATTGATTTTATTTCAACGTTTTTTTACCGTATTTGATTTTATTATGCCATAATTTACCGTATTTGATTTTATTTCAACGTTTTTTACTGTGCTTGATTTTATTTCGCAGTATTTTACCGTATTTGATTTTATTTCGCCGTATTTTACCGTGTTTGATTCTATTTCACCGTATTTTACCGCGATTGATTTTATTTTAAAGTTTTTTACCGTTGTTGTGAGCGCACAACGTATTATATATTAATTAATGCACTTAGCAACTACGAGTCGCCGCCGGTAAGAAACTCGACCCTAGCGACGAGGACCGCTGACACGAAGGCCAGCACGAGTCGCGGTTATGACCATATATGGTCATTCCGATTGCATTCCGATCGCTAGTCCTCCGATCCTAAAATCAAAAGCGCTGACTGCTAAGTCAGCAACACGGAGGCGATAAAACGCCCGCCCTTCCAAGGAACGGCGGGCAGTCTAAGAACAGAGCGCGTACCGCGAGTCGACGTATGATTAAGCTATTGTAACCCGCAAGTCAGGGTAGCGAAAGTCAACGAGTGTGATAATAAAGTTATTCAACTCGACTGCAAAATCCAATAAGTGTCCTCTCATCCTCCTATCCGGCGGATCTCAAGAACCCTGTGCCGGTCTCGATCTCCGATCCAAGGCGCGGCACAACAATTGGTGGCAGCGGTGGGATCTGCTAACCGAGCGAGAGGACATCCTGCAAAAAAGGAGCGGATCATCAAAAGGCAGTAGAGCATCCCAGAGAGGAACAGCCAGCCAGATCTAGAGCGAGAGAAGCCACGGTAGCAGCCGCCGAGTGTTATCAGCGACACCGGAGAAGGCCCCGACCTACCGCACGGACTCGCCAGCCCAAGCAGCGAAGCAGCGACGCAGGGACGCAGCAAAGCAGCGACGAAACGAGGCAGCGAAGCGGCCCAGCAGGACCACGACTCAGCGAAAGCGGACAAGATGCGATATACAGCGTTAATGTAAGTCCGTTACAATTCGATCTTGCGAGCGCCGAATGTAAAATTCGCGAGCGATGCGATACGGATCGTGTACGCCGATAGCAACACTTAATGTCAAACGGCGAAATCACCCCATTCCGCCCCGTCAAAAACGCGTCATTTTTACACAGCGAGCCAGCGCTGCGCGCGATTGAATATAGCTCGCGAAGCCCCGTACGCGTAAATAGACGTACCATTAGTGAAGCGTTAGACCGCGTGCGCCAGAATTTAGACTCGCGATTGTCAGACGACGACTCGCCAATACTAGAATTGCACCCGAACGTTGTAATAGAGCGCGAATTTTCGTTCGACGAAGTAGACGCAAGTTTAACGCGCGAAAATAATAACGGCGACGGTAGACTGACCCCGACACAAGCAAACACACATTCAGACGCCACAGACAGTGACGCGTGGTGGGTACACTGGGACAGTGACACACCCTACACCAGTAGTCTCGATTCACGAGACGAAGAGTCCGCGGAAGACATTATGAGCCAGCAAGAAAGAGCGACTCAAGACAATATACCCCGCGACGAGACTCGCAATACGCCGAGGACACCCGAGCGGGTCAACGCGGAAATGGCGCGACTCCGACCATCGGTTAACGAGCGACCGTCCGACATCGACCAAAATCGAGCCCCCGAGCTAACACACGCGGACCTCGGGGCACCGGGCTCCGTGCTCCACGACATGCTGAACATGATGCGCGACATACAGGACCGCTTAAACCGTGCAGAGGCCACGGAATTCGACCGTTCTGTCGAACTCCTTCGCGCAGTACGCGATGTACAGGACCGCGTAAGCAGGGTAGAGGCCACAATTTACGATCGTCCTAGCGAAATAGGTCGCCGCGTACGTAGCCAAGGACCTCTGGACGTTACCTACGGGCTAACGAATGATGACGTTCGAAACCAACCGGGACACCATATCGGGTTCCTCAGCTTAAAGGAAGCCCGCAACATGATTCCCGAGATAAACGGCGAATCCCGGGAGCGCGTCCGCGAATTTATAAGCGCGAGTACTTACGCGATAAAAAACATACACCCCGCGGATGAATCGATGCTTCTAGAGGCCATATTATGTACGAAGTTCAAGGGAAAGGCCATGACGGATTTCGACACGCGCGATATTCGCGATTTCGAGCAGTTAAAACGCGAACTGGAAACGGAATATCTTGGAAAGCGCGGCATGACCCATCTGCAGCTAGAATTTAACTCCCTGAAACAAAAACCGGGAGAAAGCGCTCAGGAATTCGGGCGCCGAGTCGAAAAGCTAGCGCGAGAATTGTACGAGGCCATGGAGGAAGGCCAAGGGCACTCGCAAGAGCAGCAGAAAGCGATTCTCGACAGCATTAAGATGCAAGCACTGCATAATTTTCAAATAGGGTTGCACGAGGACATTAAAATGATAGTCAGAGCGCAGCGATACCGAACGTTGCAGGAAGCAATAACCGGCGCCAGCGCCGAGGAAAAAGTAAAGGACCCCTCCCCGCGGAATGGACAAAAAATACGCCATACTAACTTTAACACGGAAAACGCGCGATATCCGGGGAATGAGGCGATACAGTGCCACAAATGTGGAGAAACAGGCCATTACGGGCGAGACTGCCGTACGAACCGACAAGCAAACAAATTCGCGCTGCCGAGAGCGGACAAGCCCGGCGGGATAAATACGATCGAGTGCACCTATTGCAGAAAGATCGGACATAAGCGAGAAGAGTGTTGGTCGCTGAACGGACGACCCAACACGGAACGATCAAGCCGATCGAAAACGGACGCCCCCAAAAAGGCGCCAGTAAATGGTTTAAAGGTAAGAAAAAAGAAATCGCGAGAAACGAGCGATGAAACTTCCTCCAGCAGCAGCAGCGAAGAAGTCGAGAGACCCAGGAAGAATAAGGCACGAGCCGCCGAGGAGTATCAAATGTCGCAGATAACGGGAAAGCATAACATGCACACCTTAAACCTGATAACACTGCCGATTCAAGAGACCAAGAAAGGCAAGGCGAATTTCCTATTAGACTCAGGAGCGATCCTGACGCTAATCAAAGTAGGAAATTTAAAAGGCAACACTATGGTGCAAGAAAAACGTCTGACTTTGACCGGAGTGACGGGACACAAGATCCACACGCTCGGAAAAATAAAAGCAACCATAGATCTCGGAAACCAGAAAGTACGCCATACCATGTACGTGGTAGAGGATGATTTCCCGATCGATCATGAGGGAATACTGGGGAATGATTTCCTCACGAAGCGCAAAGCCGCTATCTCACACGCCACAAAGCAGGTACACATCGGAAGAGTTACATTTAAACTCCGACCATATAAGAAGACCTCACCACCCTGCAGCAGAGTAGGTATCGAAAAAGGTAAAGAACCTACACCAAGAGTATTCATCGGACAGTTTGATGAAGCCGACAGATTTCGAATATCCGATAAGCATGTCCAACGGCGCGAAAAAATTAGTAGAGACACCCATACCGCGCGTAGCTCTAAAAGAGAAACCGGTAAGTGACACCACTGACGTACTCACGTTACACGCGACCGAAAAACGCGAATCCATTTCAGCGCAAGTCAAGAAATTATACGCGCAATTGCAAAGTGAATATTTATATAGCAAAGAGCGAAAAGCATTAGAAAAAATTTGCAATGTATTTTATCTAAAAGAAAATAAGCTGAACGCGGTGACGCACGCACCAGATTTCGCCACCGGAGTCGTACATTCTCAGGGACCAGAAGGCCAAGTTCAACCGAACATCTACGCCAGCAGAAAATTGAGCAAGGCGGAACGACAATTCGACAAAAGGACGCATAAAGAAATACTTAGAGTAGGCGACAAGGTACTGCTACATGACGAGACAGTACGACGTGGACGATCGAAAAAACTCGAGTCCCAATGGATTGGACCATACGTGATTGTCGAGAAACACAGCGACGTAAACTATACAATTAAGATTAAGCGAAAGACATTACGCGTTCACGCAAATCGTTTGAAAGCCTTTATCGAAAATAAAATAAAATAAAAAAAGTGAAAGCGCCTAAATTTAAAGACCTTTATTGAAAAGTAAAAATATATATATAAAAGAAATAGGCGAGAGTAAGAGAACATAAAAATACCTTACTAGAACCTTCACACACACTATTAGAAATAAACCAAGAAAATCATAATTATATAATATAAAAAAAAAAACGATTTAAATAAATGTACGCGAGAAACTACTAAATTTATATGCGATCAGATTTTCCCCGTGTACTTTGTAACTGCAAATGCACCAAGCGAGGTGCAGCTTTATGTAAAGGCGCCGAGATTCACAAAAAATCGTAAACAACGCCACATCATTTCTAACGTAACATTTTGGATAACATTAACCGAACCACAAACATGGTTGTACTCCACTCCAAAAATATCGGAAATAATAATTCAATGTAATGAAATGCCAGAAAATAAAATTAAAATCGAAAAAACCGGAAAAATAACATTACGCGACAATTGTAAACTAACTACACCAGACATAATTTTAGAAACAAAAAACCGAATTTATACTAAATATATACAAATGTATTTGCCAAAATTCAACATAACTGATACCATGCAAAAAGGTATAACGGTAGACAACAAAGTAGATTCCGAAAAAGAAATAAAGTTAGAACCATTAATCAAAGACCCATCGGAATTAATAAAATTAAGTTTAAGTCTAGGTGAAATTAAAAAAGAAATAGAAAATAACCAACCCAGCGTTTTCGCAAATAAGAATATCGTATATCCTGTAAGTTCCGCGACCATAATAGTAGTCGTAGTAAGCATCATTGTAATCATTTATGTAATAAAGAAAAAAGGGAATCATTAAAAATTTAAAGAGGGAAACCATAATATACATATTAATAAATAAGAAACTTAGATTGTAACCTCTCAAGAAAAAGAAAAACACAAACAAATAAATAACGAAAAACTTCGTAAACCTCAGTTTTTCTTTTTCCACGGGGGGAAGGATGTTGTGAGCGCACAACGTATTATATATTAATTAATGCTCTTAGCAACTACGAGTCGCCGCCGGTAAGAAACTCGACCCTAGCGACGAGGACCGCTGACACGAAGGCCAGCACGAGTCGCGGTTATGACCATATATGGTCATTCCGATCGCATTCCGATCGCTAGGCCTCCGATCCTAAAATCAAAAGCGCTGACTGCTAAGTCAGCAACACGGAGGCGATAAAACGCCCGCCCTTCCAAGGAACGGCGGGCAGTCTAAGAACAGAGCGCGTACCGCGAGTCGACGTATAATTAAGCTATTGTAACCCGCAAGTCAGGGTAGCGAAAGTCAATGAGTGTGATAATAAAGTTATTCAACTCGACTGCAAAATCCAATAAGTGTCCTCTCATCCTCCTATCCGGCGGATCTCAAGAACCCTGTGCCGGTCTCGATCCCCGATCCAAGGCGCGGCACAACACCGTGTTTGATTTTATTTCGCCGTATTTTACCGTATTTGATTTTATTTCGCCGTATTTTATCGTGTTTGATATTATTTCAACGTTTTCTTACCGTATTTGATTTTGTTTCGCCGTATTTTACCATGTTTGATTTTATTTCACCGTATTTTACCGCAATTGATTTTATTTCAACGTTTTTTTTACCGTATTTGATTTTATTTTGCCATAATTTACCGTATTTGATTTTATTTTAACGTTTTTTACCGTGCTTGATTTTATTTCACCGTATTTTACCGTGTTTGATTTTATTTCACCGTATTTTACCGCGATTGATTTTATTTTAAAGTTTTTACTGTGTTTGATTTTATTTCAACGTTTTTTACTGTATTTGA
This sequence comes from Temnothorax unifasciatus, assembly GCA_030770225.1. NCBI lineage: Eukaryota > Metazoa > Arthropoda > Insecta > Hymenoptera > Formicidae > Temnothorax > Temnothorax unifasciatus. The sequence continues at coordinate 29,201 of JASTWK010000245.1, forward strand.
TTTTATTTCGCCGTATTTTACCGTATTAGATTTTATTTTACCGTATTTTACCGTGTCATAACCTGTATTGTCATCTCGACTTCTGTTTTAACGTTACTGCTGCGGAAATCCGTCACAATTTTATTGCAACTTCGGGCGCTGCAAAGTCCATTTTATTGTAAAAAAGATATGCGAGTGATTATAGGTGATGCACCGAAGTCAACGCAATTGTGAACGACCATGAGCGCCTGCTCGAATGGGCAACCCGCCGTACCGCTCTGTATCGTCTTGATACACCCTGTACATACATATAAATACCAGTGGGACACAAAGCATAGAGTAAGTATTGTACGATCAATATTTACTTTTAATTATATTATTTTTATCATAATATTAATAGTTATTGTATTAAAAACTCATCTTTATGTTAATTTTTTTTCATGTTGCAGCGTTGCCGCAAAGGAAGTACAACTGCAACCATAATTATCGGTTTGCTTTCTGCGCACGTACATATACGTACCGGTGGGACACAAAGCATAGAGTAACTATTATTTTGTACGATCATATTTACTTTTAATTATATTATTTGCAACAAACAAATCCCTGACAGGGTGCTGAGGTTTCTTAGTCTTGGCGATAGATTCGCTCTACCAGTTGACAATAATGACAGGAAGGACCGCATAGATTCGGTCGTGACATAATCAAGAACTTTGAATTCAATGTTTACCAGATTTCGGATGATATTGTTGACGAAGCGCGCAACCGTATTTCGAATTCGTTGTTTAAGTTCTTGCGGACTAAGAAGCATAAAAATTATATAGAGAAGTTTATATTGCAAAAATTTAAATTTTGTAAGAGGTTCCTCCGCAATAACGATGATGTCTTTGTTACTAAGGCAGACAAGGGCCAAGTTACCGTGATCATGGAAAAAAGTACGTATGTCAACAAGATGACGGATTTACTTAATGACAGTTCCACGTATAAAAAATTGAAAAGTAATCCTATAAGAAAAATAACATCGAAAATCAACGAAGTGGCAAAGTCTTGGTTTAACATGGGCATCATTAATCAGCAAGTTTTTAGACTTTTGAATTGCACTAATGGGAATCTCCCGCGCAGTTACGGGCTCCCGAAGATTCATAAAATTGGCTCACCATTACGTATAACTGTTTCCACTTTAGGCAGTCCGCTCTACAATATCGCTTCTTTTTTACACAACATTTTAGACAAATCTGTTCCTAAACCTGAATCATATATTAAGGATGGTTGGTCCTTTGTGGAACTGATTAGAGGAGTAAGAGTGGGAGACGGTGACGTTTTAATTTCGTTAGACGTCACTTCTCTTTTTACTAACGTACCTAAAGATCTTGTCTTGAAAGCGATTAAAAGGAGATAGAATTACATCACTACAAAAACTGATCTTAGCCTCCCACAATTTTTGAATGCTGTGGATTTAATCCTCAGTTCCACCAGTTTTATGTTCAACGGCCAATTTTATGAACAGATCTTCGGAAGTCCGATGGGGTCTCCTCTCTCTCCTATATTGGCCGACATGGTCATGGAGGATTTAGAGAAACATTGTATACGGCGGCTTAGTTTCAGGATATCCTTTTTCAAACGTTATGTGGATGATATTTTCGCGGTGGTTCCCGAGTCGGGTATTAATGAATTATTAGATAGTTTTAACAATTATCACGATAGATTGAAATTCACTTGTGAAATGGAAAGCAATGGTGAATTGAGTTTGCTTGATACCACTGTAATTCGCGAGGGAGGCTCATTGCTCACGAATTGGTTCCGTAAACCAACTTTCTCGGGCCGATATATAAATTATTTTTCAAACCATCCCATGAAATATAAAATTAACATCGTGCGAGGTTGATAGGGCGATTCTTTTGTCCGACGCGCGGTTTCACAATTCCAACATTAGTGAAATAAAAAAGATCCTTATTAATAATTGTCACCCGAAGAAAGTTGTTGATAAATATGTTAATGTCCGACTTGATGAATTACGAAACCGTAACAACAACGATCCTGTCAATAACGAAGTGGCCCAAGATCCTCGAAGGTGCATTACTGTACCTTACGTAAAGGGCCTTAGCGAGAATGTTAGCCGTACAATGCGAGACATGAATTTTAGAGTTCTTCACACTATCCCGAAGAGATTAGATCGTGTTATTCGGAAGGGTAAGGATGGGTTGCCGAATCTCAGTCAGACGGAGTTGGTCTATAAGATTGATTGTGCAAATTGTGATGCGGTATACATTGGCCAGACAAAAGGCACTTAGAAACGCGCATCAAAGAACATCGATGTGATATCAGGAAAAATGTAGATAGCCATTCTGTTGTGAGTAAGCACCGTCTTGCTCACAATCACGATTTTAAGTGGCAGCATCCTGAAATTTTATACAAAGAAAAACATTTCAAAAAAAGAGAAATATCGGAAATGTTTTTCATCAAAAAACATGATTGCACCATCAATTTACAAAACGATACTGAGAGCCTGCCATCTATTTATAATCGTGTCATCGGCATTACTTAGTCTGCTTTGAATTTCGGTGCCGCTCGCTTTTCTACCAGAGCGCTGTTGGCCACCCGCGGATTGCGTCGATAACTTCAGTTCGATTTTGACCGTCTTACTGTTCGAACGTTGTGCCTCGATATGGCTGGTGACGTTTTGATCCATGTATCACCGTTTGTTCTTGATCGCATAATAGTTGTAAGCTTTTAACTAATTTTCCAATGTTAATTGATTTTATTGTTTTTGACTGGCTAGATATTGTAACGATTTTGTAGAGTTTATTGTTAAATGTATAAATTCTCTCTTTTGTCTAGTTTTGCGTTTGTCTTGACGTCGTCAGGACACCACGTCAACGATGCAATTAAATTTATGCGGATCGATGTAAAAGCACTTGATAAGGACCGGAATTCGGTCGAAACGTCGTGCAATCTTGTACCATTTGGCCAGGAGGGTTGAAATAAAACGACTTAATTTATATTATTTGTATAATAATATTATATAATATTATATTACACAATATAATATATTATATATATTATTATATTATATTATATTATATTATATTATATATTATTATATAATATTATATTCGATTTTAGTTTACTTGCATCTGTATAACTAGCAACTTTTAAACTTTAGGTGCTCTATTGCAAAGTTTTAAAGGTGATTCCTTAACAACTGCAGAAAAAGTAATTGGTTCGTGGCTTTCCAATGCTAAATGGCGTCAACAAACTGACGGTACTACACTGCGTCAAAGACCTCCAAAGGATTAAGTACAAAGTTCTCAAGTATATTAGTTTTAAGTTTAATTAATTATTTTAATTTCAAGTTGATACATTTTTATTTCATTTTTTATTCCAAGTTGATACAATATTTATTGTTTTTCAATAATTCGTTCCTTTTAACGTATCGTAAAAAAATGTTAATTTTTTATAATTCAAGGATATAATCTAATTTGTTTCTAACATACATATGGAGAGTAGTATAAAACATGTTACCATGAAATACTTGTAAGAGATATATTATATTTAAGAAAGCCAATCAAATATACTTGTATTATATTAATTAATGCGTATATAATACAAAAAGAAAAACCTAATAATGTTCTATAATTTTACGCTTATAGCTTGAGATTCTTCACGTAAATTAAAACAAAAATGTTTATTTAGCTTTAGAAGAGATAAAGTAATTATTATATAAAACAGATTATTAAGGGGCATGACCAAAAATATTGCATTTTATTTTGTAAGTTGAAATGCTTTGAAGCGTTTTTTTTCCCCGCTACCTTTCTTGAAAGAAAGGAAAAGAAAACTACTTCAAAGCATGCATGGTAGCATCAGTCGACCGCAATAATCTGTATGTACCAAAGATTTATATAACCTCAAATTGAATCTATATCGAATCAATATCGATTCGATGTAGATTCGATTTAAGGTTATCTACCAAATACCACTGTAATAATGTTATGTATAGCTTTTATAATAAATGTTATGGCTAAAACATAAATTTCTACACTATTTCTTTTAAATTATATTAATAAATATCAGGATTAAAGATAAACGAGTGATTTTTTTAGCCTCGAAAAATATTCGAAATCGTGGACACGATTGAATCGAAATCGATCTTTAAATTGACATAATTTCGACAAATGGTTTCGATATCGAATTGATATCGATTCGAAGTTTATTTCTCACTGGGTACTTACTTGACAAACATTTTAATTTTTCTTATCTTTTTAAATTATTTTTTGTTTACTTCTAACAAGATAACAATTACCACCGTAATATATAATATATTACAATGACATCGGTTACATATGTTATCTCAACATCCTCATCCCGACGTCGTCTTCGTATGGAGAGATGAGGACTGCTGCTCCTCTTCCGATGTCCCTTTGGCTTTGGCACAGGTTTACATAAACACAGAAAATTACAATATAAAACTAGAAATCGGAAAGACGTGCATATTATAGTTGGAATGGCGCTAAAAAGGGCCGATTATTTATTGCGAACACGAGAAATTTCCATGTTTTATCGATTAAAAAAATGGGCGCTGAAAAGTGCCGTTTCGTCTGTTGACACAGACAGAAAGAACACACGTTTTTCCTCCTTCTCCCCTCAACTCCTCCTCTCTTCCTCTCCCCCTCCTCTTTCTCTTCTCCTACTTTGCCTCTCCTCGCTCTTTGGTTTTCCATATAATCGTGCTTCTGCGGAGAAAATATACACATGAAAACAATATATAAGTAAATTATACAAGGGAACAAGCAGCTAGCGACATAAATCGATACAAGTATCATTCTGTTCTTGTTCAATATTCAATGAACAATAAAGACAGTATGATACTTGTGTCGATTTGTGTTGCTTATAGCTAGAAATAAAAGTTCCCAAAAAAGATAAAAACTATATGTCAGGGTCATTCTACAATACGTCACAAACACCCCGTCACCAGTCGCGAAGGATGGCAACTGCTAGTTAAAAAGTGTTATTTCCGGTTGCGCTAACAATTACGGTTATCAAACGAGAGTTGGGCAACTTTCTCTTAAGGCCAGTCTACAATGAGATGTATCGTTAGATCATAGTCGTAAGTCATAAGTCATAAGAGCACATTCAGCTGAGTCAGTCAACCAATGAGAACGGGCTGTTTCGGAAACTGTCAGAGCCAATGAGAGCAGAGTTAGGCTGAGTTAGGCGGCCACGTTAAACGACGTAATAGTGCGGAATAGTTCGGAATAACAGAATTTCTTTGAGTTTACACATAACATCGCGTTGTGTACGGCAAAAAATCAGTGTCGAGATCAAGATCGCCAAGGTATTCGCCCCCGCTTAGATCTAGTTCGAAATAACCTAGATTATCCCCGAGAAAAGTGTCACCACGTCGAAAGATCCAGATCTCCCTTATCTTTTCCTCGAAGAAGATCATTTCGCTTGCGTTCGCCGAAGAATTTCTTTGTACGTGACATCGGCGTACGGCAAAAAAATCAGTGTCGAGATCAAGATCGCCAAAGTATTCGCCCCCGCTTAGATCTAGTTCGAAATAACCTACATTATCCCCGAGAAGAGTGTCACCACGTCGATTTTTACGTTCCAGATCCAGATCTCCCTTGTCTTTTCCTCGAAGAGGATCACCTCGCTTGCGTTCGCCGAAGAATTTCTTTGAGTACACGTGACATACGTGACATACTGCTGACATTTGTTTACAAACATAGTGTATGCTCGGGGGGCGGTAGAGCGAACCCCGGATTTGCGAAAGCAAGACTCGAAGGACCAGAGGGGGGTGTTTCGTCCCCTCAGCGCAAATTAGCGAGAGAATCATGCAGCAAACAAGCGAAAGCAAAGCGACTCACCGTTTCGTTGCCCGATGCCCTCTCGGGTGTGCTCTCTCGTCGCTTCGTCCGTTCTCGGGCTGGCGGAGTCCTCCGTGAAGGAGACGAGCGGCAGGCAAGGGTTGGAGCAGGCAGCAAGCAAGTAATGCACACAGATCAGGCAGGCAAGCAAAGGCGGTAGGCACGGCTCGCGGGCTCCGGATTCGGTTTGACGAGGACCGGACGTTCGCTAACGTAGATTCGAGCTTCCGAATGGTGTTGACTATTCGACTTCCGAAAAGAGAGTGCCGCTCGCGTCGCGCTCCTGTTGAGAACCGGCGCGAGCGAGTATTTGTTCCAATAATTGGGGATGCCACCCGCGGGCGGGCAGCACAAGTCGGGTGAGTCGCGCGAATATTGACTTAGATCGCGATCCGCCAACGTTTCGCGCGAGTCACCAACGTGGGAGTCATTTATCGACGGCGCAACTTTACCGTCGAATCACGAACACGACAATTTACTGCAACTCGAATGATCACTAATGCTATTGCGGACGAATTAACGATTAAGACTAATATGTACAGCTATGTACAGAGGGGCGAGCGCCAAACAGTGTATATTGACCAAAAATGGACGAGGAAGAATTAATGCTACTCTTTTTGCTTATTTTAATGTGTCACCATTTTAATATTATGTTGCACGGTCTAGTGGAGCCAGGAAGAGGACGCGGATTTAGGTTAGTATGCCCATACAATTTTATTGCAAGTTTTTGTCCACGTGAAAAACATGTGTATCCTGTGGACAATGATAAATTGAACTGTGCAGTAAACATCAAGCTATGTGTAATTGTTGATGTGCTATTTTTGAGTGACCCCTCAATTTATCTCAGCCCAAAACATCTCAGCAAAAATATCTCGTCTATAATATTTCATTTTTGTACGATATATTAAGGAGATATTTTTGGACTGAGATATTTTGGACTGAGATATTTTTGGACTGACATATTTTTGAACTGAGACATTTTGTTCTGAAAAATTTTTCCCGAGAATTTTTTGTATGAGATTATTTAGGAGAGTCATTTTGACTGGAAACCGTATTTTTGTGCAGGTATTTGGCACACGCTGACAGTGTGTGGAGAAAAAAGTGGTCTTTTAGGATTGGTAGATCAACTGCACACAAAATCATACCTGAGACATGTGAGGCCATAATCAGTGCTCTGCAGCCAATTTACTTACCACCAATGACCAGAGATATGTGGAGGAATGTGGCTGATAGGTTTTGGCAGAAGTGTAATTTCCCAAACTGCATAGGCGCCGTCGATGGAAAACATATAAAAATCAAGGCACCCAAAAATTCTGGTTCTCAGTTCTTTAATTACAAGAAATTCTTTTCCATTGTCCTGATGGCTGCGTGCGATGTAAATTATGTGTTTACGTGAGTGGACCTGGGATTTTATGGTAAGTGCATTTATAAACTGTTTGTTAAAAACATTCTGTTTTGAATGAACATTCTTCCGATCTTTTACCACTGCTTCTTGATTGCTAATTAAAACAAATCATGATTTCGCAGGTTCAATGAACGATGGTTTAATCTGGGCGAACAGTGATTTTGGAACTGTTTTGGAGCAAGAAACTGCGGATTTACCTCATTCAGAGCTTTTACCAGGTGAGGTAGAACCATTTCCATTTTTCTTTGTTGGAGATGAAGCTTTCCCCTTGAAACCATATATGATGCGGCCATATGCAAAGCCAAAAGGACGCAGAAGACAAGAAGGTGAAGCCCTAAGAAATGAAGCAGCATTAGACTCCGATGAAGATCCTGCTGATGTGAATCCTGCTTTGCAAGCACTCACAATGCCACAAAGAATTTTCAACTATCGTCTGTCGAGAGCGCGCAGAGTCATTGAAAATACATTTGGCATATTGGTGGCCAAGTGGCAAATTCTAGCAGGCCAAAAGTTGAGAATGCTGAGAGTATTGTTATGGCTCTCCTTTGTTTACATAACTTTCTAATTGAAAGTGAGCTTCCAGAGGCCCCTCAACATCAAAATTATTTAAGACCAGGCTTAGTTGATGGAGAAGGACCTAATGGCGAGCCCTTGGAAAATGGTGAATGGCGAAATGAAGTTCAGCCAGGAGGTGTGTTGCATCGTGTTGGTAAGGTGGGAGGGCTAAACCCTGCCAGATCAGTCATTGACCAGAGGGATAAGCTGAGAGATTTCTTTTTAACTAAAGTTGGTGAGGTCATATGGCAGTATGACTATGCGTTCAAAAATGTGCCTATTGTGAGAGGTCCACTGTGAAATGTTAAGACCGCAAACTGCTGTCAAAATCTTCATCCTGATGATTTCCATTTAGTAGTGGAGAGTCTGCCGTTATTAACGAGCAGGTTGACGAATCAAGATAAGAAAAGAATCGAGTGTGTGTGTCAAGCATTCAGTCGATTAATTGACAGTTTCCAACATGATCCTGTGATGCTGCATAAAATTATCTCTTACAGAATCTGCAACAGCTGCTTATGATTACGCCGCCGGTTATTATAACAATTTCATAACTGTATTGCGAATGCTCTCCTTGCGTCCTTTGATCTTGATCCGTAGAGCGTCAAAATCGAAGGGTGCCGTAAATCCATGATCCACGCTACGGCTCTTGCTCCTAAAATAAGATTCTGAGAGATTTTCCGTCGATTTCGAGGTCGTGACGTCCTGGAACATTCGCCTGGACATTCCAACGGTCGTGTTCTGTCACGAGGCAACACTACCGTGACCTTTTGCATGTCCAGGCGGAATCGTGAATCAATGAGTGGAAGACGTTATTGACGCCGAGTGTACGTCAAATAAAATTCGATTATTCGGAAAATCTATCAATGACTTCCATTATTTTTCGTATGCACTTGTACTGATTTTCAGTCTTCACTCTCATTTTCAGTGAGGCTCTTATAAAGTTAATCGCAGTATCAACTTTTGGCCGCAGGGGGAAGTGATCCGCGCAGTTCCTTGGGCCCAATAAACCTACGGCATTAACCCGAGTTCCTGACACCGCGGACATACACACACATTTACACGTACGCACAGACATATACACATTCCCGAGTATGAAATACAATATAATCGCACCATAATAGACGAATAGAATAATGGCCGATGCGAGTTTGAAAGGAATGCTATGCCAATAACCAGACGAAGAAGAAGAAGCAGCATCAATTTCCAAATCGGCAGATTGCTCTTCTTTCCTCTCAAATACGTTGTCCATCTTTTTAGCAACTTTCTCCATAAAATGTAGACTCTTGTCCATAATTCGACCATTCGGAAAATCTATCAATAACTTCCATTATTCTTCGTATGCACTTGTACTGATTTTTAGTCTTCACTCTCTTCTTCAGTGAGTGCTCTTATAAAGTTAATTGTAGCATCAACTTCCAAATCGGCAGATTGCTCTTTCTTCCTTTCAAATACGTTATCCATCCTTTTAGCAACTTTCTCCATAAAATGTAGACTCTTGTCCATCTTTAGGTCAATTTCTGACTTCCTCTTTTTAGTAAAATTGTCCGAGGGAGGCACAACTACCTCTGCACCTGCGGTGCTCTTAAATTTGGTATTTGGCCCCGGTTGTATTGCGGTCCTGGTTGCAGGGGACACTTGTAGGCCTACTGGAGATTGTAAACTCTGCGACTTATCGCCTGAAAACAAAGTGCAAACTTTTAAGAACACGTCCAAGTGAGAACAGTCAGAAATAAGTGCTGGCAGCAATATACTTACTACTAGAATCATCCACCAAATTTGTGTTCCACAGCTGACTGGAGTAATCAAAATCACATGCTGAGTCAACACATACCTCGACAGTAGTGCTAGAGGTGGTGCTATCACCACTACTGGGGCCCACCACTATTTTGCTCATGTTGCCTCTAGTACTGAAAATGAAATAATTATTAGTACGTACAAGTACAGTTGCGCTCATTAATGCCTGGACACCGAAAATTGGATACGTTTTGGAAAGTACCCCTCTTCGTCTCTTTGTAATTGTCCCCCTTAAAGAAACGAAGAGTAAGTTTCCAAAACGCATCCAATTTTCGGTGTCCAGGCATTAAGCGCGACTGTACAATAAAATAGGCTATGCATTCAGAGGTGCAATAAATATACTCACGGTCTTGACACATAATGCAGTATTAAGAAACTCATTTCTCCATAAAATCGAAATTCTTGAGTATCTGCGCTGGCACCTAATTCTAATGGTATATATTCACGTTTCTTTTGTGCTCACGGCTCCACTGGGTCCTCAAGGATTCCCAGCGTTTCATGGCTTGTTGCCTCCGAGCTCTTCTTCGTATGGTATATTATGCTTCAACTGATTTAAGAATTATCAGTATCAAGTGATTAATCTGTTGCAAATGAAGTATTTCTGTTATAGAACTGTTTATTTTTTGTATCTAAGTTTGCATCGCTAATAGTATTGCTAAGTTTTAATATATAAGTATTTTTGTGTGTTAAAATTAGTTTGTTACAGTATGTAATCATTTTTTATTCAAATTGCTTAATATTGCACTAAATAAAGTTTTCTACATCAAAGGTACAAATATTTCTCTTTATTGGAATCATAAGCAAGTTTACATCTGCACGCAGGTAACATGACAAAACATTGTCATGTTTCACTTTAGCACAAATAGAAGTTATTGTTAATAGAGTATCGCTAAGTTTAATATATTAATATTTTTGTGTGTTAAAATTAGTTTGTTACGGTATGTAATCTTTTTTTATTCATGATTTTTTGCCGTACGCCGATGTTACGTGCAAAGAAATTCTTCGGCAAACGCAAGCGAGGTGATCCTCTTCGAGGAGAAGACAAGGGAGATCTAGATCTGGAACGTAAAATCGACGTGGTGACGCTCTTCTCGGGGATAATCTAAGTTATTTCGAACTAGATCTAAGCGGGGGCGAATACCTCGGCGATCTTGATCTCGACACTGATTTTTTGCCGTACGCCGATGTTACGTGCAAAGAAATTCTTCGGCGAACGCAAGCGAGATGATCCTCTTCGAGGAGAAGACAAGGGAGATCTGGATCTGGAACGTAAATCGACGTAGTGACACTCTTCTCGGGGATAATCTAAGTAATTTCGAACTAGATCTAAGCGGGGGCGAATACCTTGGCGATCTTGATCTCGACACTGATTTTTTACCGTACGCCGATGTCACGTACTCAAAAAAATTTTTAATTCCGCGTGCTACTATTACGCCACCTAACTTTGCTTTCATTGGTTGGTCGTAACCATCGTAAGTCGATGTCATAAATATTGGCCAAATGTCAATATTTATGACATCGACTTTACGATGATTACGACTGAGTTATGGCAGGGATTAAGACGGAGTTATGACTATACCATGGACTATACAAATGTCAGCTAGGAGCCTGCCTGACAGTTTCCGAAACAGCCCGTTCTCTCATTGGTTGCTTGAATGCGCTCTTATGACTTATGACTTACGACTATGATCTAACGATACATCTCATTGTAGACTGGCCTTTAGCAATCATTACTGTCAAGAGCAACCGAAAATAAACTTTTTAACTAATCGCTGCCATTCTTCGTGATTGGCAACGGGCCGTTTGCGATATATGTTGTAGAATGGATCTAAAGTGTCTCATGTCGTTAACGCGTAGCTAAACCTAGACATTCTAATCAATTTTGTTTTTAATTAAGAATATTTCAACTTTCTACATAAGATACATTAAATTTGTGTATAAATATTTTATGTTGAAAGTTGAAATATTAGTATTTAAAAGCAAAAGCAATACGAATGTCCAGTTTTAGGTATTCGGCCGGGCATTGGTATTTTTACCTTAGAATAATATAATTCTTAGTCGTTTATCGTTTCTTTAGGGTCGTCTTTCTCTCTTGTCCTCTCGTCGCTCCAAAAGTTGCAGTTGACTTTTCTTATGACTATCCGTGTGCGTGGATCACGCATCTTGCTGCGATGTCTCTCCTTTGCAATGCGCACAGCCTCCCACATCTGAACTTGGAATTCAGATCGCGTTGGCTTCTGAAAGTGCCGGTTCCTGCATACAGTTTTTGGAAGAAAGTGTGAGATACATCAGAAACATAATATTTAAAATCTGTGTTAGTAAAAATGGAAAAATTCGTACCGTATATTGCCCTAATCAGACGAACATTATTGTACAAGGATCGCTGCCCTTCCTCTTGGCCCTACCAGGTAAACGACAGCATCAGTCAGTCCTTTCCTTCAAACATAGATTTACGGCTTCCTTTAAATAGAAGCCATCGCTGTATTTGAAATAAATTACCTAAAAAAAAAGAATGATTTCCGGCACTGAGTAAGTAGAGAGAAGCACGCCTGTCAAACGCGGCAGTATTTTTTGAGCTCATCTGCCGTTCCTTCGCCGTGGGGCGAATTTGTTTCAGGTAGTTTGCATGCACAGATATGCAGGACGGACTGCAGATATAAATTGGCATTGTGGGAGCTGAGCTGCAGACGAATTCGGGGATTCTGTGTTGCTGCGACTATTTAGAGGTTAGGTGATAGAAGCGGAAACAGGCACGGAGAAACCGAGCCAGAGCACCACAAAGATGTCACGCGTCGATAAAGAAGAGAGTGACAGGAGGAAAGAGGTGCTGAAGAGATAACAAAAAACGAAAAAAGGACTTAGATGGATGAGAAGAAGGAGGAGGGCAAGAAAAAAGATATTAACTTGAAAAAGGACGAGAAGGAGAAGGGGACAATAAAAAAAGGTAGAACTACAGGAGGCAGGTCCACAAGAGCGGAGGAGCTGTCAAGAGTAAGAGATAGGACAGGAAGCCAAGGAACAATTATAGAATACGTAAGGAAAAAAGGAATGGAGGAAGAAAAAGAAATAGCAGAAAAAGTCGAAAAGGAAATACTGGAAAATTTTAGTAAAGAAAAAAGAGTGATAAGATCGCCGCCAAACAAGATAAAAAGAGAGGAAGAGAAGAAAGAAAGCATGGAGGCGGAAAAAAATGCTGAAAAAAATTTTAGCGAAAATGGAGGAACAAGAAAGAGAAAGAAAGAAGGATAAAGAAGAGATAATGAAAGAGATACACGTCCTGAAGAAGGAATATAGAAAGAGGGAAATGCTTTGGGAAGGGCAAAAAGCGAGTTTAGAAAACAGAATAAAACAGTTGGAGGAGAAAGCAGAAAAAGCGGAGAATAGCGGAGGTGAAAAGTTAGAGAACATCGAACTAATGAAGAGGATGAAGAAGATGGAAAAAAAACTCTGAATTAGCCGAAAGGAGAAGAAGGAAGAATAATATAATTGTAAAAGAAATAAAAGTAGAAAATGGAGGTAAAGGAAGGGAGAAGATGGTGAAATTCCTTGAAGAAATCACCAAAAAGAAGGTAGAAGTGGATGAAGTGCAAGTAATTGGCCGGGGAGAATACAAAATGACGCTAGTCAGATTTAATAGATGGGAGAATAAAAAAGAAATAATGTCAAAAAGAAGGAGATAGGAAGAGCAAGAAAGATATATATGGATGATGATCTGACGGCAACAGAGAGGCAGATACAAAAGCAGCTATAGAGTATAGTAAAGGCGGAGAGAGAGAAGGGGAAGAAAGCAACGGTAGGATATCAAAGAATATGGATAGACAATTGCGAAAAGAAATGGAATGAAAGCACCGAAATGCTAGAAAACAGAGATGTTTTTCGGAAAGAGTAGAGAAGAGTAAAGACTGGGAGAGGGAGAGAGGAGGGAAAAGAAGAAAATAAGGCGGAAAAAGAAGGGAAATTAAGGATATGCTTCTGGAACGTAGCGGGACTAATTAAGAAATGTGAGGAAACATGGGATTATTTGAAAAATTTTGACGTGATAGGACTAGTGGAAACATGGGTGGAGGAAGATAAATGGAGGAAGATTAAAAATAAACTGTCCAGTAAATTTATTTGAAATTGTATACCAGCAAAAAGGGAACACAGGAAAGGAAAAGCAAAAAGAGGGATAATAACAGCGGTCAACAAGAATTTGAAATTTGTAGAGACTAGGGAGATTAGCGACGAAGTGGCAGAAATTAGAGTAGAATATAATGGAAACAAATGGAGAATAATCACGTTATACAGTCAAAAGATGGAAGATACGATGGAAATACTAAAAGAGAAGGTACAAGAAGAGGACAAAGAGTGGTTGCTGATAGGAGGTAATTTCAACGCGAGAACGAGAAGCAGAGGAAGACCGATGAATGAGAAGGAAGAGATAGAAAAGAGGAGCGAGACCAGAAATTCGGTAGATAAAATTGTAAATAGGGAAGGACGTATACTAATAGATAAAGTAGAAGAAAGAGGATGGGCGATATTAAACGGGAGTTTCGGAAGAGAAGGGGGATGGACTTATATAGAAGATTTGGGATCATCGGTTATAGACTATGTCCTAGGGAATGATAGAGCAGGAGAAGAAATAAACATGGTGGAAGAAGGAATCAGAACGGAATCGGATCATGTTCCGCTGGAGGTGGAGTTAACGGGACCAAAGATGATGGAGACAGGTGAAAGGAAGAAAGAAATAGAATTAGAGAGAAGCGACTGGACAGAAGAAGGGAGGAAAGAATATCATGAGAAATGTGAAGGATGGGCGAGTACACAAACAGATACGGAGGATATCTGGAAGGAGATGAAAGAAAAAGTAAAGAGTGCTATAACGAAGCATAAGAAAAGAATAATACCATGGAGATTAGGAAGAAGAGAATGGTATAATAAAGAATGGAAGGAAAAGAAAAGAAGATTGAGGAAATTGATGAGGAACTGGAAGAAAGGAAGGATCGGAAAAGAAGAGTATGTGAGGGAAAGAAAGGAGCACAAGGAATGGTGTAAGGAGCAGAAGGAGAGGCACGAGGAAGAAGAAAGGATAAGGAACATTAAAAACGAAGCGGAAGCTTGGAAGTATATAAATAAATACAGGAAAAAGAAAACTGAAGGGATAAGCGAAGAGATACAAATAAAGGAGTGGAAAAACCACTTCATGAAAATGTTAGGAGGGACGGAGGAAAGAGTGGTGCTAGACAGAAGACGAGGAAGAAGAAGATGGCACGAGGACGGAGAGTATAAAGGGAGTCGAAGAAATATCGAGGGAGGAGGTGATTGAAGTACTAAAGAAACTGAAGATGGGAAAGGCAATAGGAGAGGACGGGATTGAGAACGAGGCGTGGAGATTTATGCAAAAGGATGTAGGTGAAGAATTCCTGAAGTTAATCAACAGAATCTGGAAAGGAGAGGGTATACCGGGAGATTGGAATAAAGGTATGATTAGTCCAATATACAAAAGAGGAGAGAGAAACGATCCAAAAAATTACCGAGGAGTTACTCTAATGAATACGGCGTATAAAATATATGCAAGTATCCTAAATGCCAGGTTGGAGAAAGAGATAGAGTCTAAGGAAGTTAAGGAAAGTGCAATTCGGGTTTAGAAGGAATAAAGGAACGATGGATGCAGTATATACAGTAAACTATGTAGCAAATAAGGAGCTGAGTAAGAAATGTGGAAAGGTTTTTGCATTCTTTGTGGATCTCAGGGCAGCTTTTGATAAAGTGGATAGAAGAAAACTGAATAAAATAATGAAGAAAATAGGAATTGAAGTTAACTTGAGGCGAAGAATAATGGAGACATACAAAGAAACGAGAAATGTAGTAAAGATAAGAGACAAGAAGACAGAGAAATTTTGGACAGTAAAGGGACTGAGACAGGAATGCCCGTTGAGCCCGAATCTATTCAATGTATACATCATGGATTTAGAGGAGGGAATGGAAAAAGGACAAGCAGGAGGCCTTGTGATAGGGAAAGAAAAATTCTGGACAGTATCATACGCGGATGACGTAGTGTTAATGGCGACGAGAGAGGCAGAATTGAAAAAAATGATGAGAAGGTTCAAGAAGTATTTGGAAGGAAAAGGTTTGAGTTTGAGCCCAGAGAAATAAAAAATAATGGTGTTCGAGAAAGCTAGGGGGAGAAGAAAGAAAAGGGTATGGAAATGGGGGGAGGACGACATAGAGGAGGTCAAAGAAATAAAGTATCTAGGATATATACTACACCCTCTCGTGGTGGACCGCCTTGGCGCGGCGAGAGGGCTCCCCGTTCGGATCCGACGGGTCATGTCCGATGGCTTCTGTTGGTAGAGGCCACTGGGGTGACCCGTTGGTGAGGTGCGGGGTCTAAAAGTCCACTCTTCCTGCCGCCGGTCTATGGATCGGAGTGGCGGAAAGAATGGGAGCCCGGCGACTCCCTCAGGGACCGACCTTCGGGTCGGTCCCAATCGCCGGTAGGGGAAGGCGACCCTGACTTCAAATGCCCGGTCGACCGGAACCGTTAAGGGAATGTAATTCTTCCACCGGCAAACAAGACGGGGTGGGCCTTTCCTCCATCCATTGCACGCCGGTGCTCCGGCAGGATGGGGGAACAATCTCACAACCATTGCACGCCGGTGCTCCGGCAGGTCGTGGGATTGCGGGCCCACCGCGAGTCGTCCGGGCCGCTCGGAAATGATCCGAGGCCGGGGCCAGGCGACCACAGGAGGGAGAACCCATCGGGCCGCCCGGACGTTTCCGGGTCAGGGCCGGCGGTGTCCTGCCGCCGGACATAGGAGCCGGCGGCTCGTGTAGTGGCCTGTCGGTTGGCGGATGCGGTGATCGGGGGAGCATCCTGTGCCCTGTCCTCTCGCGGGCGGCGGGAGACCGGGATCGAGTTTACTCGGCCGGATCTCTTGTCTGCGCGCGGGAGGAGTATGGTGGGGGCTTCCCCGGTTCTGGTTCATTGATCGGCGGGCGGTGTACTTCCCAGAGGTCGGGGGCGGCTTCTGGGGCCCGAAGGGGCTTCGGGCGGGCGTCTCCGATACGGGTTTGGCAAACCCGGGGTACCCGAGCTCGGGCAGGTTGGGCTCGTGAGGCCAGAAAGCCCACCAGCCTAGGAGAAGGAAAACTCCAAAATTAAACCTGTTACGTCCTGAGGACTTCGCGATTTCCTTCTTTCATAAAAACCTTTCGTAAGATGTTTTTCTAACAGAATTGTTCTTGGGATGACGAAGACCGAATAATATTTGTCAATCGACAGGCAGGTTACTAATGATAATGAATCATCATTCTTTCCGACATCAAGTCAAACAAATACGTACATTAATTGTGAAACCTGTGCCGCCGGTGAATAGCCGGTCAGATCGTGATTCCCAGGGAAAATTCGTGAAAAACACTTGACGCTAGACAATAACAGATAAGAACGAGACGATAGAAATTTCGAAACCTAGCGTCTCGATCACGAGAAATTGTGAAACCCGCACCGCCGAAAATTCGTGAAAAACACTTGACGCTAGATGATAACAGATAAGAACGAGACAATAGAATTTTCGAGATCTAGCGTCTCGATCGTTTCCGCGAGAAAAACATGTTTTTCAATTGATGACTAACAAGAGTCATCATCGAAAAACAGGTCTCCCACCAAAAATTGAATTAAAACTTACTCCTCGATAACCCATCCCTAAAATCATATATAAACCTCGACGGCGGGACACCGATATCATTCCGAAATTCTAAACAGTAAAGTCCGCGTCTAACGGGATTTATAATACAATCGCTTCTGGTCTCGACCCGCATCGTCAACCTTATCGTTATTATAACTCAATTCTGTGCGCGTTGAGCCTCAGCACAAGGTCGCCATGCCGATGAAAACCACCACCGATCTACGGACTCACGAGATCTTGAAGCTCCGTCGGGAGGAAAAGGCGCTAAGGGTCAGCAAGTATTAAGTTCTTAACATTTTCTCTCTCCTTTACCCTTTTCCCTTACAAAAAAGTCTATCGAATACTCTGATTTTATTTCTCAAATTTCGTTTCAACTCTACCGCAAATTTGTAAATATGTATATATATATATAATTAAATTTATGTAATTTTAAGCGCACTTGCTCCTCGATATGAATACACCTTACACCATTTAATATCTTTTTTTTCATATAAATTTATTACTAATAATACTTCTGTAATAATCCGAGCAGGATGTCAAGTTAATTTAGATTCTTTCCCCGCTAAATCCTGCTCTATGACCTCCGCATCTTTGTAACACCCGCGCCCTTCACACACTCACACACACATACATCTCACATTTATATATATATGTATATAATGTTTGTCTATTTTTTAAATTATTATACTTATATTCTGTCCAAATATTATTGGATCTTTTCTTTGTTGATAACTATTTTAATGATTTTGTTATAAATAAACCCGTATTGATTAAAAAAATGAATACCAGTCATTTCATAAGCTAAGACCTCGTCCTCAGCTCCCTCGCTCTCTCGAAGATCGCATAAGGTCCGATCCCCGGTAAAAGGGATAATATCCTTGACCGAAAACAGGACCACGAGTGCACAAAACTCACAGTAGGCGTAATAGCGTCCCTTCTGGACGTTGACCCATGACTGGAGTTTCCCATAACGTGCATTCGTCTCGAGGCACGCACCTTTTCCAGCGTGCACCCGAGATATGATAAGATCGCGTTACGTCTTCCTATCTCCCCTCCTCTAGATAGCCTTTTCCTTCCTATCTACGAATTCCGGAGTTTGACGTAACAGACCTTTAAATTTTGGGGGCTTGTCCGGGATGAAAAGTGCGATTTTTCGAGAGTAGTAATGAGTACGAGGTCTAAATCTGATAAAGCTGAAGTTGACGAACTATATAAACAAGCCCTAGAAAACCAAGGCAAAATTAAAATCAGTAGCTCTACACCATACACATCCACCCCCCTTCCATCCGTTAAACCTACACCTAAACAAATTTTTTTCACTCCAAACGTCGACGATATTGCGGAGGACAAACAAAACGTAACCGATACGTCCGACTTCACTCTTCGCTTTTCCGACAATTCCGCGAATAAAACGATTCAGACTGCACGTCAAGTCGAGTATAATTCCTTTATAAGCATCGCAGATACCATGGCACACACTAACCCTTTCGCTACCCTAAAATACGCGGTAGAGGCCGTTCCTTTCTTTGACGGAAAAAATATCCCGTTAACATATTTTATCGAGGGATGCGAAGAAGCGAAAGCCATGTTGCCCAATGAGGCAGAACCTCAATTCACTAAAATAATCAGAACCCGAATTGTAGGCGAAGCTCGCCGTACAATACAGGATCAAGATTTTGAAACAGTAGCTTCGTTAACAAAATATTTAGAACAAGTTTATGGCACTGCTAAAAATATTTACCAATTACAAGGTGAGTTAGGTTGCATCTATCAAAAAAAATGAGGAAGACGTAGTAACATACGCGAATCGGGTAAAGTTATTAGGAAAACAAATATTAGAAGCCCATAAAAATTCGGGAAATGCCCTTCCTGGTCAGAATATTAAAGCAGCCTTAGAAAGAGACATGTGCAAATGTTTTATTAGGGGATTAAAGCCGGCAATTGAACAAAGAGTAACGAGAAATTTAGACATCCAAGCCACCGTGGCCGACGCGTTACGGATAGAGAGAGAGCTACGCGAGATGACGGATTTACGACAGGGACCGAGTAGTACATTAAATAAACCATTAATCGCTACCCGATCTCATAAAACCTGTCAAATTTGTTTTAAAGAAGGACACGTAGCTTCTAATTGTAGAAAATTGACTCAACCTCCCCAACAGTTACATAATAAAACTGCCTTAGGAACTGAGATTTTAATATGTCAAATTTGTAAAAAACGTGGACATGGCGCTGACAAATGTCGCCTCCGCGATCCTCAAGTCCGACGCCCTGTTAATTTAGTCCAAGGAAATCATCTTATTTGTCAATTGTGCTCTAAATCCGGCCACGATGCTAAAACATGCAGAACAAACAACAATCAGAATATTAACAACCAGAATAAAGTCTCAATAATTTGTCAATGGTGCGATAAACCAGGACATTCGGCTAATAATTGCTGGAAGAAACAGAATGAACAATTGCTATCTACAAATTCCGGAGTTTGACGTAACAAACCATTTTAAAATAATATGAAAATGTACACCAAGGAGAAGACGACCTTACCGTCTCAGGGTGAACGGACACCCAGAGACCGGCGAGAGGGGGGTACCGTCCCAGCCTCCCTCCCGTCGTCATCCAACGATGGGCTACCCGGCGAGTTGGGAGCGAGCTCGCCGGGGGAAACGGCTATTGCCGCCGTTAAGAATCAAGAGGGGACGCACATAAATAAACCGGGCAAACCTGCTCCGGCGTGCGTCAAAGCGAGGAGAGACGGGTCTCTCGGATCCGTCTCCTCACACGATGTGGGCAAGGCCTCCAAGACCGGAGACAGGACGAGAATTTTCCGCAGTTCGGCCAAAGGGGACCGATCGAAGGGCGAGAACAGGAACTTTTCCGCGCCCAATAACAGGTCGCGGTCAAATAGTAGGAATAGGACCGCGTCCCAACTCTCCAGAAATAGGAGGATGAAGGAGATGGAGGAGTTGGAGGCCTTTAGCGTTGCCCCCACACTGGAGCTTCCCGGGGTAATAATTGAGAACCTTCGGGGTATCGACAAAGCCCTGGGGAAGAGCGCCCATGTTAGTGAGCCCTTGAAGGGGCTCATGAACAGTGCGGTGGCCACAATCTCGGCTGCCGCCCAGCATTTGGCAATGCGTATGGGCGACCCTATGATAGGGATTGCCCGCGATGCCGAATTGGAAGATCTCCGGAGGAAAATCACCTCCCAACAACAGGAGATCAGCAACTTGAAGGCGCTGAAGGAGGAGAACGGGAGGTTGCAGCAGCAAATAACATTGCTGCAACAACAAATGGGACTGCTGCAAGAACAAATGCAGTAGGACCCAGACAGGAGGGCGCAAACGTCTCCGGAAAGATGGGAAGGAAACGGAAGCGCTTGGCGAATCCACGGTCCGTGAGCTCGGACTCGGAGGAGTCCGAGAAAGAAATGGACAAGGACAAACCATGTAGGAGGGGAGAAGATCCTCGAGGAGATAGTAGTGGAGGGCCTAAAGCCAGGCGGCCTCCTTTCCTCGGGGTCTCCAAAGTGCTGGACGAGGCCGTGCTGCCTCCCTCGCAAAAGCGAGTCCAGGCAAGCCGGGCGACGCCGCCTCGGGCGAGAGAAAGAAAGAGAAGGGATTAGAGGAGAGGATCCTCAACTCCCTTTCTCAAAGGATCGAGGGAATTTTCGCGGAGTTGAGAAGAGTTATCCCCTCGCCGACAGTGAATGCCTCGGCGACGACAGCCCCGCTTTCAAGCGAGACGAAGGTGCCGCCAGGATCAGTGCCGGGAGGGTCCACGAAAGAAAAGGAAAGGAAGAAGGAAGGGAAAAAGGCCACTCCGACGACGGCAATGGTGCCAGGTAAAAAGTCTGGTGCCGTCAAAGACAAGTTGGTCAAGCCCGCGACCGTCGTCCCCCTCCCTAAGCCAACCTCTGGCACAAATAGACCGTGGACGGAGGTGGTAAAGAGAGGGAAGAGGAAGGAAGGGGATGGTGCCCCTACCGCTGCACAATCGGCAGCGAAAGGAAAGGCACTCCCGAAAGGGGCCACCGAAAAAGCTCCCTCGAAAGGGGATATTAAACGTAAAGGCCCCTGCCACCAAACCAGTGCCCCCGAAGAGAAAGGTGCCGCGCACCTCCGCCGTTGTCCTCACGTGCCCTGAGGGCAACTATGCGGAATGTATGTTGGAGGTGCGCCGGCGGATAAAGCTGGCGGATTTGGGGATCCAGTCTTACAACATCCGTCGCACGGCCACCAACGCGTATAGCATCGAGGTGGCCGGCGAAGGAAACAAGGAGAAGGCGGACACCTTGGCCAATAAGATGGTCGAGGTGCTCGCGGGGAAGGAGGGAGTCCGTGTTGCGAGGCCTGAGCTCATGGCAGAGCTCAGGCTGAGCAACATAGATGATTCGGTGTCGGAGGCCGATGTTAAGGAGACCCTGGCGGAAAAGGGGAAGATTCCCCCGACCGCCATCAAGGTGGGTCTCCCGAAGCGAATGGCGAACGGCCTTTACACTGTGGTCGTGAGCTACCCGCTGACGCTGGCAAATTTACTTTTCTGGGAAAGGAAAATAGTCATTGGATGGGCCAAAGCAAAGGTGGAGTTGCTGACAAAAAGGCCCCTCCAATGCTACAAGAGCATGTCGTTCGGGCACACCCGAGCGACATGCACCAGCGTGGTTGACCGCACTGGACTGTGCTACCGGTGCGGCAAGAAGGGCCACCTCGCCAAAATATGCACAGACGAACCACACTGCGTTGTCTGTGCGGGCGCGGGACGACCTTCCAACCATCGGGTTGGTGAGAAGTCCTGCAAAGGCCCGAAAAAGACCGGGGGAAATGCCCCCAAAATAGGTAAGGCCCAGGCGAGCGGGGGAGAAAAAACTCCCGCAAAACCGAAGGCGAAGGGCCCTGCCCAACCAACCAAAAAAGCTGGCAGTAAAAGCGGCAAGGCCAAATCGGCCCAAAAGCCGTCAAAGGAGGGGGAGGCTCTACGTCCACTAATTAGAATGCTCAGCAATGAGCAAACGTGGATGTCCGCTTTCAGAAGAGTAAGCAGGAGACAGCAAGAAAAGGAGGGAAAAAGGTGACAAAGGTGGGCAAGACCACACTAGTTGTCGCCTCAACGTCGGGGGTGTGGGGAAGAGAGCGGCAAAGGCCATTGAACCGGCGCCGAAGGTAGCCGAACCCACCCTCATAGAGGTGTGCGGGGAGGCGACAATGGTCGCGATAGCTGCTGGCTCACCTGAGCCAGCAGAAAAGGCAGAGTGGGCAGCAGGTGAGGGTTCGGTTGGGTGGACCGAGCCCGCAGTAACCCAGAGTGCGGCGGGGCCAATTTTCGACCCCGCCGCCGCGATGGAGGGCATCAAGCTGGAGGACTCTGAGGACAAACAATAATGTCCCTCAGGGTCCTACAAGTGAACCTAAACCACTCCCGCGCGGCCCAAGATCTTTTCATTCAGACGATGGCCGAGCGTGGGAGTGGGTTGGGAATTGTCGCGGAGCCGTGGCTGGTCCTGAACGACCACCCACACTGGTTCGCGGACCGGCGCGGCTCCGCGGCCATCTACTGGAGGCCGCTGCCACGATCCCCGCCGTGCACTCGTGTCGAGGCCGGCGAGGGATACGTGGCGGCGAAGTGGGGGCCCATACTCATTGTTGCGGTATGTACCCCTCCTAGCTGGGACTTGGCAAAGTTTGAGGGGGTGCTGGACGTGATAGATTTGTGCGTCCGATAGCATCCCCAGAGCCAGGTAATAGTCGCCGGGGACTTTAATGCAAAATCTGCATTGTGGGGTTCCCGGCGGCCAAATGTGGGGGGTCCCACCCTGGAGGGGTGGGCGGCGGGCCTAGGCTTATGCCTAATAAACAGAGGCCATGCCGTGGTAAAAGCACGTGCGTACGTCGGCAGGGGACGTCCATAGTCGATTTGACTTAGGCGGACCCCCGCACGGCGCGCTGATTGGGGAGTGATTGGGGAGTGATGGAAGATAGTGAGACGCTGTCGGACCACCAGCTGATGGAGATGGTGGTCCAAGTCGCCCCCCCGCACGTGCTAGCCCGCCGCCGCAAAACAAAGGGATCAAAGAGATGGGCCCTCAAGAAGTTGGACCCGGACCGCCTTAGGGCGGCAGTCCTGGGTCTGACTTGGGGAGATCTCGAGGAGGAAGAGGGCGGTGACGCCGCGGGGGACTACGACCTAGAGTCGGAAGTCGAGAGGTTGCGGGAGCTCATGGAACGCGCGTGCGACATCGCGATGCCCCGCAGCCGCAAACCTCCCCCGCGGCGCGCCGCATACTGGTGGACCGAAGAGATTACCGCTCTTAGGCGCTCCTCGGTCCAAGCGAAGAGACGATAGCGGAGGGCCCGCGCTGGACGTGGGGCCCTCACAAAGCCAGAGACGGGGGAGGCCTGGCGTTCTGCCCGCCAAGACCTCTCCCGGGCAATTAGAGCGGCCAAGGAGCTCCTCGCCACACTTGACGAGGATTTATGGGGGCATCCCTACAAGCTTGTTATGAATAAGCTTAAGCCATGGACGCCCCCTATTACGGAAACTCTGGACCCCCAGTTTGCCAACAGGGTGGTGGACACATTGTTCCCCGCCGGCGACGGAGGTGAAGTAAGGTTCCCTCCACAGCCCGAGGTGGAGTGGGACGAAGAGCTGGGGGTCTCGGAGAAAGAGTTGACGAAGGCCCTCCACAGGGTCAAGAAGGGCAAAGCGCCTGGCCCTGACGGAGTACCAAGGAGGGCTTGGACCTTGGCCGCCGGGGGACTGACCGGTCGAATAGGACGAATATTCACTGAATGTTTTAAGACCGGTCGGTTCCCCAAGAGTTGAAAAGTGGCAAACCTAGTGCTGCTGCCGAAGGCAGGAAAACCGGCAAACGATCCGTCTGCGTACAGGCCAATCTGCCTGCTAGACGAGGCGGGTAAAATCCTCGAGAGGATTATAGCGGAGCGCCTCGTCCGGCACCTGTCCCGGAGGGATGGTCGTAATTTAAGCGACGACCAGTGGGGCTTTCGTGCAGGGAGGTCTACTAGTGACGCCATTTTTAGCGTCATCTCCCGCACGGAGGTCATGACGGGGGAGGGGTGGGCTGCGCTTGGCGTCAGTTTTGACGTCAGGAATGCGTTCAACTCCCTCCCCTGGCCGGTGATAGGGAGAGCACTCGAGTATTTCGAAGTTCTTCCCTACATGATCCGGCTCATAGAAGATTATTTCCGGGACAAAGGCCTCCGGTACGTAGACGGATGGGGTCCTCAGGGTCAAGTTGGTCGGGTGCGGTGTTCCGCAGGGGTCCGTGTTGGGCCCCTTGCTATGGATCATCGCATACGACATGATCTTGAGGATCGCCCTACCCGCCGGCTGCCAGTTAACGGGATATGCAGATGACCTGTATTTGGTGGTCGACGGGAGGGATTGGGAAACAGCACTGGGTTTCGCCAACGTTGCTGCAGCGAGCGTGGTGCGCTCCTTGATGGGGCTGGGTCTCAGGGTTGCCCCACAAAAAACCCAGACTTGCTGGTTTTTCAATCGGTCACGGCGTGGTCCTGGTAGGCCGCGTAAAATCCGGACGGAAGACCGGGTCGACCTGCCAGGGAACACAACGTGGTGCCTGCCGTGGCCGAGCAAGCTCTGCGACTGGGACTGTGGCTCAGGTAAGACGTCAGCCTCGGCGAGCACATTGCCCGCATCGCCCCCAGGGCAGGAATGGTGGCTAACAGCCTCGCAAGGCTATTGCCAAACGTTGGGGGACCGGGCGGGCATGTGCGCCGCCTATACGTCGCGACGGTCCACTCTGTCATTTTGTACGGAGCTTCGGTGTAAGCGGAGGTGGCTGGCGACGGCCGCCTCAGGCGCGAGCTTGTGGCGGTCCAGCGCCATATAGCCCAAAGAGCCGCCCGCACCTATCGGACCGTCTCGCACGGCGACGGTCCTCGCAAGGATTCCCCCAATAGATCTCGTCGCCCTGTCCCAGGTGGACATATACCGCCGGATCAGGAACATTAAAGACAAGATGGTCAAAAGGGGGGAAACTCCTGTGTTAACCCTGCTACAGAGGACCATGCTGAGGCAACAGGCCAAAGAGACCCTCCTCGAGAGCCGGGAGGAATATTTGGACGACCCCCAGCTCGAGTCAGAAAGGAGGGTCCGCGAGGCCATCCGGCCCGTCCTTCGTGAGTGAGCGGACTGGAGGGGACGCGGAATTACATATCATGCGGCACAGGTGCTCACGGGGCATGGTTGCTTCGGGGAGTACCTGTGTCGCATAGGAAAGGGGCGCACCACGGAGTGCCACCACTGTCCAAAAGGGGCGGATACGGCGCAGCATACGCTGGAGTTCTGCCCAGCTTGGGACGAACAGCGCCGTACTCTCCGGGAGAGTGTGGGGCAGGACCTCTCCCTCCCGGCTATCATCGCTGCGGCGGTAGAGCCAAGGGAGGGAGAGGCCAAATGGAGAGCGTTTATTTCCTTCTGCGGCACTGTAATGTCGCAGAAGGAGGCAGACGAGAGGGTCAGAAGGAGAGAGGTTGCTCCGCCCTCCCCCCTGCCCTCTCAGGATAGCGAGGAGGAGGGAAATGTTGGGGAGGAAGAGCCGCAGGAGCGGCCAATGGCGCCAGAACCATCACACCGAAGCGAGCGACTGGCGCTGGCCGCGCAGAGGCGGCTCCTCTTTCCCCAACTTTAACGGGTAGTATCCCCCCCCTGGACTGTGTGTCTGGGGGATGTGTTTGGAGGCACGTGCCCCCCCAAAGGCTTTGTAAAAGGCTGCCGATTGGGCACCGGCTGAAAGGGTTGGGTGTGCTCACCCCAAGCAGGGCAAAGGGGGGCGCGCACCTCAAAAGTTGGGACCGCGCCCCCCCGCGGAGGCCCTGATCTCCGAGAAGATCCCAGCCTCCAAGGGGGGGGCGGGGGGCATGGCGGTCTGGGAGCCCTCGACTCCCCGGCCGCCCGCTCCCCCGCCGGACGATAGTCGGGCGTGGTGGACCGGGGGGGCTTGGGTGGGTTTCCTAAGGGATTCTTGCCACGAGCGCTTTCCTCGGCCCGCCAAGGGGGTCGGGACCCGGAACTTAGCTCCGTGGTCCGGGCTCCTTGCCCTCTTTGGAGGGCACGGGGGGAAAGGGGTCCGCCGCATAGCGGGGGTCCTCCTTCCCTCACTCGCCTGGGGGGCGGGCGTACTGGACTGGAAACCACGCGCCCGCTGCTGGCCCCCTCTGTAAAGGGGGGGCAGCAACCCTAGAGGAGGGGGGTGGCGGACTGGGGTTAGTTCCCCCCAGGCCGCCACAAATTAGTAGGGGGATGTGGGACCGGTGACTGGTTGCCTGCGGACACGCGGGATCCCAGCTATCTGGGCAAACCGGGTCTGTGGGCGCTCCCCGATCCGGCTCCTCGTCCCCCTTAGAAGAATATACCTAAAGGAATTGCGTGAGGGGGATGGTATTATTGCGTTTCCCGGGGCCCCCTTGTAGTACGTCAGGAAGGAACTCGTGGTGTTTTTTAGTCGGTAAAAATCCGACACTCCCCCGTCTTTTCCAGGAGGCGGGGGGTCTTCCCTCCAACTAAGAGGCTGCTGGGACTTAGTCAGTAAAAGATTTTCACCACGTAAAAAAAAAGGATATATACTACAGAAGAATGGAGAAGCGGAGAATCATATAAAGGATAGGATGAAGAAGGCTACAATAACGATGAAGAGGACATAGAGCATAGGCGAGAGAATATTTAAAGAGGATTTTGGGAGAAGGATGAAAATGTTCGAGGCATTGGTAGAAAGCGTGGCATTATATGGAGCCAAAATATGGTATCTGTAGTATCTGCACGGAGGCAAGGGGATAATTAATAACCCCCTCTCGTATTAATTATATTTATTACTGTATAATAATCTTAACGGCCGAGCCGGAGCGACTGTGTGCTGGCCTGGAGTCGGCACACCACTGCTGCTGCGAGAAGCACTCTCCCCGAGCAGCCGGATCTACTAGTCGTTTCGCTTATATTTACCTAATACTAACCTACGTGAATACATCACAACTTCTACCCTTTTTTATTTAAAAGCCTCTGGAATCGCCGCAGCGGAACAATTAATTGGTCTATGTGCCGCTTATGCGGTTTTCCCGTATCCGCTCGAACGACGTAAGTGGAAGGAGCAGTTTGCTTCACAACTTTGCCTTCAATTCGCTTTTCGTCTCTCGCGCCGTGCGCATCCATATAAACATTATCTCCTATGCTTACCTTTGTTTTTCGATTTCCCGGTCGTGAAACAATTTGGCGTCTTTGTTGATTTTCAACGTACGCGGATACACTCGGTTTTAGACAATCGAACCGGGTTCTCGGGTTCCGGTTGTACATTATATTTGCGGGACTTCTACCCGTCGTACAGTGCGGGATGTTCCTATAGTCGAAAACGAATTTGCTAACTGCGTCTTCCGCGTTCTCTCCCCCTTTTATTATTTTCGCTACCTTATGCTTGAACGTTTGTATAAAGTTTTCCGCAGCTCCATTCGTTGCTGGGTGATACGGAGGTGAAAAGGTATGCTCAATATTATTTGCCTTAAGAAAATTGCAAAAATCTTCGCTTCTAAACTGCGGACCTCCGTCTGTTACGCAGTGAATAGGTAATCCAAATCTTGTGAATAGAATTTTAAATTCTTTTATGAGCCTTTTCGCATCCGTATTTTTTTTACAGTTTATTATTTCTGGCCACTTGCTGTGCGCATCAATTACAATTAAATACATGTCGCCTTCAAATTTCGCATAATCGCAGTGTATGCGGCCCCATACTTTACTTGGAAATGGCCACGTCGTTAGTGGTGTTTTATTCGGTGCCTTTCTATCTATTAACACGTTTTACATGTATTTGCGATTTCTTCTATCGCTGAGTCTATACCCGGCCAATACACATATGAACGCGCGAACATTTTCATTTTTACAACTCCGAAGTGCGTTGCATGTAGTTCGTTCAGTATTGCAACTTGCATTTTTTCTGGAATGCATGCGCGCACTCCCCAGAAGAGGCATTCTTTTTCTACGCTTAATTCGAATCTAATTTTGTAGAAAATTTTTTTCTCTTCTGTGAGATCGTTGTAATTTGGCCATTCGCCCGTTACATAACGTATCACATCGCTAAGGACTTTATCTTTCTTGCTTTCTGCCGCAAGCATTTTACTATTGAAAGCAGTCGATTGCTCTTCAAAAAAATAAACCTGAGACGGAGTGTTACTATGCAAGTTATCCGTATCGTCCTCTACTGGTAGTCGCGACAATGCATCGGCGTTCGCATTTCTCTCGGATTTCACATGTTCGATTTTATAACGGTATCCGGAGAGATAGTATGCATATCGTTGCAATCTGTTGTCCGCCGTTTGCGGTATCCCTTTCCTAGGTCCTAATATTAATTCTAACGGTTTGTTATCCGTACGTAACGTAATTTCTTTACCGAACACAAATTGGTAAAATCGTTTAAACCCGAAGACTATAGCCATTGCTTCTTTATCAATAATAGCACGTTTTAATTCGGTCTTTGGTATTTTCTTTGACGCGTACGCGATTGGTCTTTCTGATCCATCTTTATATCGGTGGGACAAGATCGCGGATAATCCGTAATCTGAGGCATCGCACGCGAGTAATAGTTCCTCATTTGGATCGTAGTTTGCTAAAAAATTCGGACTTATCAGTTCCTTTTTACCCATTTAAATGCCGTTTCGCATTCCTCGTCCCACCCCTTTTTCTCTTTGTTTAATAGGTCGTAAAGTGGCTTTAGATTTACCGATCTATTTCGCAAAAATCTGGCATAAAAATTCACAAGCCCTAACAACGATGCAAGTTCCTTTTCGTTTGTCGGTCGCGGTGCGTTTACCATTGCGTTGATTTTCGATTTCGACTTGTGCAGTCCGTCTTTGTCTATTACGAACCCTAATACGTCAATACGCGATTGCATAAATTTACATTTCTTTAAGTTTAGCCGTAAGTTGCAATCTTGCAATCGTTTACACACTTGTTTTAATTTTTCCGAATGCTCTTCCTTAGTGTTTGCCGCTATGTATATGTTGTCTAAATACGCAATAACACCGTCAATGTCACCCACACACTCGTCCATTTTACGTTGTATGTCTGTCGGAGCTGGTGAGATCCCTTCGGGTATTTTTGTGTATCTGTACAAGCCTTTATGTGTAATTATTGTTAGGAATTCCGCGCTTTCGTTGTCGACCGGAAATTGCATATACGCATGTTTGAGATCCAATTCGGAAAAATATTTGCCGCCTTGCAGTGTTGCGAAAATTTCATCTATAGTGTGCAACGGGTAATTACCTATTAGTATATACGGATTTAAGGTCAATTTAAAGTCCCCGCAAATTCGTATTTCGTTGTTGCCCTTCAATACTGGCACGATAGGCGTTGCCCACTCGGATACGTCCACCCGTTTTAAGTGTCCTAATTCGACCAATCTATCTATTTCCTTTTCGATCTTTACTCGTAATGCGTATGCAGCATGTCTGCATTTTAACGCTATCGGCTGCGTATTTTCCTTCAAGTGAATTTTAATCTTACTCTTATTGTATAATCCCGGTGAGTCGCTAAATAGTACAGGATATTCCCGAGCTAGATAATCACACAAGGTTCCTTCGATTTTGTTTATATTCGAATCGAATTTCGGTATAGTTAAAGGCCACGCGCCGAACTGTGTAAGCCATTCTCTGCCCATTAGCGCTGGTCCTGTTCCCGGCAAAACATAACATTTCAATATTCTCGTCGAGTTATTGAATGTGACCTCTAAGTCCGTTAGTTCGCCTAGTGGTACTAGTGCGTGTCCTCCGTACGTTCTTAAGTCTTTTTTTGTTTCCGTGATTTTACTTTTACTGAAATATTTATTATACGTTTTTTTTAGAAATTACGGTTGCAAAAGTACCCGTGTCAATCTCGAATTCAAGCTTTTCTCCGTTTATTTTTAACTCTACATACATGGGTAGTAACCCTGTTCTATTGTTGCTTGTGTGATTAAATATCTCTTTTGTGCAATCATTTCGAAGTTCGCTCTTACGCTTTTCTCTTTTTCCAGCTAAGCTATTTTTTTTACGCGCGTCTACATATTTTTGTCTGATAGAAAAAAATTCCTTTTCGTGATCTCGCGTTTCATCGCTGTCTTCGCCTGAGTCGTCGCTATCTCCGGTTAATTTTTTTATTTCATTTGACTTTTGCGCTACATTTTTACCGCTTTTACACGCTCTTGCTAAGTGCCCTTTTTTATTGCATTTATTACATACATAATACCGAAACCGACACTCGCTACTCGAGTGATTTATCTTTCCGCAGCAATTACAAACCGCTTCCGATGATCCCGTGGAATGTTGACTCGGCGGCTGCTGCGTGTTGTTGTGCTGGTCGCTGGCCGCCTTCCCTCGTATACCTCTTCCTCGCTGGCCTCTGCGTTGCCATGCTCTCTGCTCGTTGCCTTGTATAGCGTGTACCTCGTTTCTTACGCTTTTATTCCCCAACGTAATATTTGAATTTGTAGCGTTTTTCACTGCTGCTTCTCGCGCTACCGCTATTTCTCGCGCTTTTTTCAATGTTAATTCCTTTTCTTCAAATAGCTTTATTCTGGTGTCTTTATCGCTGATTCCACACACTAATTGGTCTCGAATTGCGTTGTCTAATTCTGTAAAGTTGCAATGAATTGCCAATTTTTTTAGTCTCGCTATGAAGTCTGTAATTGATTCGTGCGATTCTTGTTTTGTTGTGTGGAAGGTGCATCGCTCCATGGCTTCCGATGGCTTCGGTTTTAGATGTTCCGATAATGCCTTCGTCAAGTCCTCGTATTTGCCGTCTTTGATTTTTGCTGGCGCGATTAGCTGCTTGAGAAGTGCATGTGGCTCCGGGCCTAATTTCGTCACTAGGGTGGCCACTTTTACTTTGTTGTCTGTTATGTTCTTGGCAATGAACAAACAGTCGAGCTTTTCCTCGAAAAGTTCCCAGTCGTCGTCTTGTTGAAACTCGAATTTCTGATCGGCCATGTTGTCTTCTCCGTCCGACTCTGTTTCTGGATCTGAATTTTCCGGCGTCGTGTATGCTTCGTTTTCTGTTTTGATCGATTCTCTCAATTGTTCTCTCAATTTATCGTAGGTGTCCGATTTTTTGAAGGCTTCACCTCTTCTTTCTAACTCTTCTATGATTTCTGCTTTGTTGAGATTTTGAATCCACGCTGTTCCTTCTGGCTTTTCTGCCATTAGTGGCGCTTCCTCTTTGTGCGGTACTCACGTCCTGGAGCTTGGCTCTACGCACATGTCTTTGCGTTATATTGCATTCGCGCACATCGGTTCTGATTTCCTCGTCGCCAAGTTGTAGTATCTGCACGGAGGCAAGGGGATAATTAATAACCCCCTCTCGTATTAATTATATTTATTACTGTATAATAATCTTAACGGCCGAGCCGGAGCGACTGTGTGCTGGCCTGGAGTCGGCACACCACTGCTGCTGCGAGAAGCACTCTCCCCGAGCAGCCGGATCTACTAGTCGTTTCGCTTATATTTACCTAATACTAACCTACGTGAATACATCACAGTATCATGGTGGTTATACGAAAGCAGATTAGATGGAATAAAAAGAAAGTACGTTAAATGGATTTTAGGATTGGATAGAAGAACCCCGAATTATTTAATATCGGAAAAAGCCAAAATAAAAAAAATAAAAATGAGGGCAATAAGGAAAGCTGTAAGGTATGAGGAGAAGGCGAGACAGTCAGAAAAGAAAAAAGTTCAAGCATGTATAAAGGATCTAGAGAAGAGCAGGCCAAGGAAAGAGAAAAGTAAATGGGAGATGAAGAGAAGAGAACTAATAGAGAGGGCAGGAATGGAGAAGGAGCAGCTGGGAAGAGAAATGGAGGCAAAGGACAGGGAGGCGGCGGAGAACCTCGTAAAGAGAATAGAGGAAAAAGAGAAGGAAGAGAGACAAATAAGGATAAACGAGTCAAGATACAATAGTAACTATAAAGAGATTGTAACACAGGAGTTACCAAAGTATTTACTAGGTGAGAAGAAGAAAAAAGATAGAATGTTGATAGCCAGATACAGATGTGGGAGTGAGGTAAAAGGCAGTGAACATTGGAGAGGGGAAGAGGATAGAAGATGCAGAATATGCCAAAGAGAAGAGGAGAACATAGAACATATACTAAAAGAATGCGAAGCGACAAAAAACGAGATACAGTTGTAACGATGCACCCCCAGAAAATGCATCGTTCCGGCCTAATACCTCGCCGACACCGCCCGGCCGAACATCCGCCGGGCGAGGAACGGGCACGGTGTGCCCACATTTTAAACGCCTCATATAACGCGAACGGACTTACCGCGGCAACCGTCTCGACGCGCCGAGCGGTGCCGACCGCGCCCGAAGACCGCCGAACGCGACCGCGGCATCGGGGCGCCGTAATCTCCCGCCGCGCCGTCCCGGCGCTCGCGTTTGCTGCCGCTGTCCCCACCACCGCGTTACACCGCCGCGACGGCTATATAAGCCGAGCATTTGTTAACAACAATTGCGATTTCCCGGTCAACGCTCCGACCGACTGTACCGATCCTGACTTCCCGTTCTTCCAGAGCAAGTCCGAACAAGGGTAGAGCGCCTTTGGCATTCTCTGTCTTCACCGAGCGCGTCTCGGCAAAACGACAAGCTCCGATTCACAGGGCTACCTGACCGGGGGCAAAGCGTTTCTCTGCCTCCACCGAGCGCTTCTCGCCGGGTACCCCCCCGTCTCCAGACGCCCGAAATCTGCCACCGGAGGTAGAATGCTGCTCTGTCTCCACCGAGCGCTTCTCGGTGGTGAGTCTCACGTCTTTTTCCGATCTCGAGCAATCCCGTTCCACGCGAACGCATCGCCGCTCCCGCGCCTCACGCCCGCGACGATACCTGTCGTCCCGCGATTTGTATCTCGCGCCCATCGAATCATCTGTTGTGAGGCGGAAGTCGCCGTGCCCTAATTGCGACACCTAGCTGTCAGCGCGCATTCCGAATATTGCCAAACTCTCCTGAGATGGCATTCCGGGTGTCGCAAACGGCTTTCAGGTCGCGCACCCGAAAGCAAAAGCGCTGACAGCTAAGTCAGCATCGCGGAAGTAATACGCGAGAGATAAAAAGCCCGCCCTTCCGAGAAGCGGCGGGCAGTCTGGAACGTAAGACTAATCGCGCACGACCGACGTAACTGAATGTAATAACGAACGCCCGCAAGTCAGGGCAGTGAAATAAGGAAGATATTTGTGTGTGATAAATAAACGTTTTATTAAATCGCTATTGAAACAAGCAGCTGTTAAGTGATTGTTCCTTCCTCCCGGCGGATCCAAAGAACTCTGTGCCGATCCCTCCAATCCGAGATAACGGCACAACACATCACACGCACCGCGAGCACTGATTCATTGTACGTACCGCGTCTTACCTTGCGTCACCCGCGATAAACCGATTATTGTATCCCGCGCCTATCGAATCATCACACGCATCGCGAGCACTGATTCATTGTACGTACCGCGTCTTACCTTGCGTCGCCCGCGATAAACCGATTATTGTATCGCGCGCCCATCGAATCATTATACGTCCCGCGAGCACCTACTATCGCAGCCGTGCGAATACCTTGTAAATATCCCGAGCATTATCAAATAAACTCTTGTTGTTTTGTTACCCCGGTGATACACTTCATTCTGCCGACCTCGCCTCGCACCCGTTCCTCCGCGCCGCCTTCGAACCCAGCCCAGCCGCGAGCTAGATCCGCGCTTCGAAAACGGATTGTTTTACAGTTAAAAGAATTTTTAGGAGAGGAAGGAAATAGACTGGAAGTAATGAAATGAATAGAAAAAATTAGAAAAGAAGCGGAAAAAAGGGAGGGGACGGAAGAAGAATAGTGGGAGGGGAAATGGAAAGACAGAATGCTAGTTTTGGAATTAGTGAGCTAAGCGATATATTGTTTATTGGATTTTTGTAAATTAGGTTATGTTTGTAATTGATGTAAGTCATCTGACGGAAGTCATCTTAAGCCGCAAGGCAAGAATTAAAATAAATAATAATAATAATAATAACCTAAAAAAAGAATAATTAAAATGCGTAGTAAAAGCTATTTTTATACTTATATGTACAAAGATTTATAAAAAAAACAGATAAGTTTGTCAAAAAGATGTATACTTGTAAATAATATACATATATACATATATATAAATTACAGGAAATTAAAGGAACCACTCGATCGCGTGAAGGCAGAGCTGAAGTAAGAATAAAATGTATATTAATATGAAACTCCTCTTTCTCTAACTTTGTGTAATCTTTTTGTTTTCATAAAAATAAAAGGACTACTAGAAAAAATATTGAAATGCAAACAAGATCGCCATTCCGCGCCGCAAAAGCCTACTGGATATTCGAAATGATCATAATTAAAACAGACGGACGCATTCGAAAATATCGACCACAACGATTAATCGCCGATGCTGTAAGAACAATTTTGCCCTCATTAATTCTTAAATATGTATCAGATTTTCGAATGCATCCGTCTGTTTTAATAGTTCTTTCATTTTTATGAAAACAAAAAGATTACACAAAGTTAGAAAAAGATGAGTTTCATATTAATATACATTTCATTCTTATACTTCAGCTCTGCCTTCACGCGATCGAGTGGCTCCTCTAATTTACTGTAATTTATATATATGTATATGTTACGGGGATTAATTCGGTCATTATGCATAATGACCGGGCAATATGCATAATTCCCGCTTCTTTCGGGACATTTGAATAATAAAAGTAAAAATGTTCAAATTAATCAAACTGACCGGTCATTATGCATAATGCCCACAGATAAGTTTGATTAACATATTAAAATATTTTTCTAAAAAGAATGG
The DNA here is from genome assembly GCA_030770225.1 of Temnothorax unifasciatus. Taxonomy (NCBI): domain Eukaryota; kingdom Metazoa; phylum Arthropoda; class Insecta; order Hymenoptera; family Formicidae; genus Temnothorax; species Temnothorax unifasciatus. The sequence goes on from JASTWK010000245.1 coordinate 64,302, forward strand.
CAGTCTGTCTATAATTTCAACTTTCGGTAAATGTCTACAATTAGGGCCCCAACGAAAAATCAATTGAAAAGAGGTAAATTTTATGTATTTTTGCCCCTCGAATCCAAAACTGTTGATAAAATTTGGGGGTCGCTAGAATTTTTTAAGATATTGTTAAGAAAATAAGAAAAAAACACTAAACTCGGATATTTGGTTTTTTTATTTATCAAATACGGATTAATTATTACTCATTGTCGGTTGTATTTTCTTCCGGTGGAAAAAATTTTCCGATGACTTCAAAAAAAGTAACTATTCTGTCGCTAAACTTGTACATAGGTTAGTGACGCGCTTTAAACAGTTAAATACTTTTAAAGCGCGTCACTAACCTACATAGGTTAGATGACGCGCTTTAAACAGTTAAATACTTTTATAACCTATGTAGGTTAGTGACGCGCTTTAAACAGTTAAATACTTTTAAAGCGCGTCATCTAACCTACCCAGTGAACACATTTTATAACGGCAATATAACATGGAAGTTACATGTAATATCACAATGTTATTCTTGTGATATATAAGGGCTACATAACATGGAAGTAACATGCAATTTAACATTGTTATATGCAGGTAATATAACTGTTATATATCTTTTTGGCGTTACAGTTATGTAACAAAAATTGTGTAATTGTTACGTAACACGCTTGTATCAATGTTAGTATAACTAGTAATATTCTGGAAATATTAATGGGGTGTAACGGAATAACATACAATATAAGACTGTTGATTTGCTTACTGCTTACGTTTTTCTATGTGCCCGGGCTCTTAAACCCTGCATCGTTTTATTTTGCTAGAGCTAATAATGGTTTGCGCTTTTCATCATAAATTTTTAATTGTTTTTAAATATATATATTTTGTTTGAAAGGTTTAATATTGTGCCTTTTAGTTCGCCTTAAGGCAAAAATTATAATTTACAAAATATATAATTTATAATTAATAATTATTAATAATTTACAAGGTATTTATAATTTATATGATCAATTTATATAATCCGGGTATCCATCCGTATCAGTAAGTAACGTATACTCTTTTTAAACTGAATTTGTTTCTTAAGATAATTTTTGAAAAATTATATATTTACGCTGATTGTGACATATGTAGACTATATATAACACTTACATCAAATTAAGAAGTAGTCTACCACGTAAGGCAGTTGGCTCACGATCCAGAGGTCCCGAGTTCGAATCCCACCAAGGTAAGTGTTTTTTTCAAATACAAAAAAATATTTATAATCATAGACTGCATCTTAAGAAACAAATTTAGTTATAAAATGGTAATAAAATTTCGAAAAAAATATTTTTTTTACGCTCATTATCTTATTATAACTGTTACGTAATAGTTAAATAACACGTTATGTAACATGTTATATTGCTGAGTCGGAAATTGTAAATTACATGTAAGTTGCATGTAACACTTTGGTTGATATAACCTGTTAAATTCGGTTACATTGCCGTTGCATTGCTGCTATATTACTGTGTTCACTGGGTATGTACAAGTTGCTCGATTGTCGGTCGAACACTGTGACGTTATGATTTTTGTGAGAACACGAGAATTATGTTTACTGTGCAAGGTGAAGCAAGGTCTACCCCACAAAGTCATTAACTTTTAAGTAAGATTACCAAAAGCCCCCTACACAAGGTTGAATTTAAATCTACATAAACCTTGCTTAGGGATCTTTGTCAATTTTTACAATGTTCCCAGTTGTAGTTCTCAGTTTTATGGTTTACTTGTCAATTTAGTAAAACAGAAGATTTCAGTAACAATGTAATGAGATAAATAAATAAGAAAAAGTTAAAAATGTAAAACTGTGAAATAAAATATAAGAAGGAGAGAAAGTTACTCTGCAATCTGCATATAAACATATTTCATTTATTTTTTATACGATAACATGTGTTTAATTAATCTAATTCATCTTAAGGAAATCTATTAATTTTTCTTACGCATTAGTCTTTCTAGGTGCGTAACATTTTTGAACAAAAAATTACTTCTCTACAAGGAACTTTATTAAATCAATTTAAATATAAATAAATTTTTATTTGTAAACAAAATTATAAAAATAATCAAACGTTTACTAAAAAGAACAAAAAATATGACAAAACACAAAGGTGGGAGAATATGACAAATACAAACGAACAAATTAATTATTTTTACAAATATTATAAATAAACGAATTACTTATTTAAACAAGATAAGCTACTATGACATTTTGAATTACACAGCTTCTTCTTACGCTTGCAGCTACACTTATTAGACGAGCATTTTCCTTTACAATTGCACCTCTTGAATCTTTGTCTTTCAAATTGAGAAGATTTTCTGGCACATTCTCGTATGCCAACTTTTTCTGCTGAGACCTCTTCGGGATTAATGAATGATTCTGTACATATGGAGAACTCATTTCTGGCTTACAATTGTAATAACACACCATGTTTTGTTCCCAGCTCATAAAAATCATCTTTTTTAGATAATATCACTGCTAGTAGATTTTTTGGATCGCTTCTACCCCTATCAACATCTGGTATACGTAGTCGGACTGTTTCACCAACGTTTGGCTCAGGAAATTTGACAGAAGACATCATTTTCATTTTCTTAGCTTGAATTTGTAGATTATGTTTTACTTTTTCTTGAGTGTCACGAATTTTTACTCTTTTTTCTCCAATTTTTCTAACATTTTCCAATTCTTCCAAATAATGATTATTTTCTTCAAATTGAATTTTATTTCCATCTCCATCTTCTTCGTCCTGTTCATTATCCTTATCTTCTTGATCACTGCTGTGGTTTTCTTCCCCTTGCGTTTCATTCACATCTTCTTCGTCCTTGTTATTTCCAGATACATTTAAACGCAGTAATTCTTGTAAGTCTTCTTCAGATCTTAGAGACTGTAAGGCTTCTCCAAGCGAATTGGAAGTTTTAAGTCCTACCTTCACTGATTGACCGAACATAGCTTCATGCGGACTACATTTTATACCTTCGTGGTAAGCTCTGTTTTTCATAAATTGCACAAAACGCAAGCCGTCACTCTAATGTGTTGTTTCGTGTGTTTGAAGCCAAGTGCTGAGGATATTCTCGACATCTTGGTTAGCACGTTCAACAGACCCTTGGCTTTGACTGTGACGCGGCTTTCCATGGACAATTTTTAATTCAGACCGCATGGAACAAATTTCTTCAATAACTCGATTGGAAAATTCTCTTCCGTTGTCGCTTTGCAAAACACAAGAAGCTCCAAAAATTGTAAAAATATCTAATATTGTATATGCAACTTCTTCTGCAGTTTTTGTTCTTAGTGGTCGCAGCTGTACAAATTTGGTCAAGTGATCCTGATACACAAGAATAAATTTAAATCCTCGATCTTTTTGACTTTGCATATCAATCAAATCAACTTGGCAGCGACTATTCATTTCATTGAAAATCATTGGCTTTACAACTAAACCTTTTTTTGGAACTTTAAACTTCTTCTGACAAATTTCACATAAATTTAAATAAAGCATAATTGTTTCTTTAGTAATGTTTTTATATTTCTTCTTAATCTCTTGTACCATCCTATTTCTTCCTCCGTGTCCAATAAAAAGATGTACCTCATGAATAACATCGAAAACTTCCTCGTCAGTAACATAATATTTTAAAACTGAATTGTCGGATACTGGATATATAAGTTTCTCACTGTCTCCAATCTTTATTAAATCAAAGCGTTTTAATTTTTGATACCGTTGCGAGGTTTTCTTACTCTCTTTTCTTTTAAGTTTCTTAATTTCTTTTTTTTGCTGCAGATACTTTTCCTTAGATAAATAACCACTATTGTAAGCTTTGTTTGACATCAGTTCACAAAATTTATTATTAAATTAGGGTCCCCAGAAAATAGAAATTATTAAATTAAATTATTATTGAACATCGAAGGATCAAAAAGCGACGTCGCTATGAACGCTTGACCGCCACAAGTGGTAACTTTTCTGACACCTCTTGCTGACAACTCTTCAAGCCAAAAGGATCGATAGGCCGTGCTTTCGCAGTTTCTATGCGTACTGAACATCGAGATCAAACCAGCTTTTGCCCTTTTGCTCTACGCGAAGTTCCTGTCCTTGCTGAGCTGGCCTTAGGACACCTGCGTTATTCTTTGACAGATGTACCATGCTTATCAATAGCTGATTGGAAATTGTTCTAAGAGTTCCAAACTAAAGCCCTTTGTACAATAGGCGATAGCGATGGCGATAGCGACAGCGACAAGGTTGCCAACAAAGCTATATTTTTGTTGGCAACATTGTCGCTGTCGCTATCGCTATCGCTATCGTCTATTGTGCAAGGGACTTAAGATTGCCGGGAAAATCAACTCAAATAAGGTGATTTATCAAAATGACCATTTAGCATTGGGAAAAATGCATAATGACCGGGAAATTTGATTAATTCTTCTCTATTAATCATTTTAACCGAACAAATTGGGAATGCATGTTGCCCGGCCATTATGCATAATGCCCAATTTATCAAATTGCCCGTAACATATATATTATTTACAAGTATACATCCTTTTGACAAACTTATCTGTTTTTTATAAATCTTTGTACATATAAGTATAAAAGTAGCTTTTGTCTGTATCTTATTTCGGGACTTCCTGTGAATAATGGATACCATGTCCCTCGTTTTCACCAAATGGTAATGGCAACGTGTTTTCTTGTTAATAGATCTGGATCTTCGGATCTTGACTGTGTATGACGGCTATAGCCGCAAAAATAAAAGTGGCCAAGAGTGTGTATGACGGCTATAGCCGCAACGTAGAAAAAACAAAGTAAAACTTTCTGAATTTGCTTGAAACTTGTTACTCGGGGGTTTTTGGGGTCGCTGATTACGAATCCGAAGTCAGATGTACAAAATTCAAAATGGCGGATCCAATATGGCGGATCAAAATTACAAAAAAGGTCTGATTTTTATGAAATTTGGTACCCTTATGTTTTTGGGGTCTCTGAATCCGAATATGAAGTCAGATTTTTTAAATTCAAAATGGCGGATCCAATATAACGGATTAAAAATAAAAAAGTTGGTAGATTTACATGAAATTGATCCGCCATATTGGACCCGCCATTTTGATTTTTGTAAATCTGACATCATATTCGGATTCAGAGACCCAAAAAACATAAGGGTATCAAGTTTCATAATAATCCGATGAACTTTTTTTTTCAACACACTTTTGGCCCAAATAGTAAAATTCTCTTACACAGCCAATGGGTTAATAGATCTGGATCTTGCGGCATTCTGTAACTTGAGCAAAGTATTATTAATATATTTTATTAGCACCTGCAGAAAGTGTTAAATTTTGTGCATTGTGTGTGTGTGTGTGTGTGTGTGTATGGGTGTGGGTGTGTGTGTGTGTGTGTGTGTGTGTGTGTGTGTGTGTGTGTGTGTGGGTGTGTGTGTGCGTGTGTGTGTGTGTGTGTGTGTGTGTGTGTGTGTATGGGTGTGGGTGTGTGTGTGTGTGTGTGTGTGTGTGTGTGTGTGTGTGTGTGTGTGTGTGTTATGTGCGTGTTGTGTATATGGATGTATTATGTGTGTATATTAATATTAGTAGACGTAGGGTTCTCATCCAACATCCTGTTGATGTCCTCAATGTCGACGTCGATCATCCCTGTTACGATAATAGCTGTTGCTGTGCTCCTCCTCTGCTTTATTAGATTTTCATCCGAAAACGTCGTTTGGTACCTTGATGACTTGCTAATGATATCTATATTTGTAAGTATAAGATTAGAAGTATAGTAATGTTGTTTTCGTTTTACAATATGTATATACCCAGTGAAAACAACCTAATCAAAATAATACAAGCCATCACTTGGCTTATCACATTTCACCTGCGTATATTAACTGTAAATGAGGATAAAAATGGCTACGAAATCATATATTCATATATATAATAATTAATTGATGAATTAAAATATTATTATCAATTATTCAATTATTATTTATAAGTTTACATATAAATAACACCGAATTTTGCTTGTATTCTAGAAGATCGATTGTGTATTTTAAAACTTAGCGAAAATTAAAAGTGTAAGCGAATTCACCAGGTGTTAACCAATGAAATTATAAATATTCTAGTAAATTCGCTTACTTTTGTAATTTACACTGTTTTGAAGTACACAATCGACTCCCAGGTAGAACAGAGAGCAAGTGAAAATAAACGACTGTTTTGACGTCATATTGACATCATTTTGATTAGGCTGTTTTCACTGGGTGCACATTAATAATTTGTCAAAATGTTCAATCTTATAATTATATGATAAAAGAATAATCTCACGTTTTATGTCGATTCCATGTGTATCATGGTTGCAACAAGTATTTAGACGATTCCACATCGTCGTCTCCATCACTGTCCCTGTCACCCAGTAATATATTTTCCCACAAAGGCATTCTATAACATTTTGCTTTGACCTCGTTTAACTTAACAAGAACGATCTCACTACTGATATTGCCACATTTATATACTCCAAAGGCTGAGAATACTATGTCGCCTATGTTATAAAAATTATCCACCTCTAAAAATCGTTTAACAGCCAAACGATATGACCTGTTATCTACGACAATATTTGAAACGATACAGATTGATCCATCGAGCAAAATACAACAATTGTCTCGCACGTCAGTACTTAGGTATAGTCCATTAAATTGTATTTTACAATAATGAAGACCATTATTGTGGCATTGATACACGAATGGATGACTCAATATTGAGATTAGGTTTAGAGCCGTGAAGTTGTTGCTCTGTCATTCTATTAAAGAATTGTTGAAGAGGTAGGTCTGGTTTTCTACAATACTTCCTAAAAATTGTCATATTATTTTTGTACGGAAAGGCGGAAAAAGAATCTAAATTGCCAAGACGTCTAACGTCATTGACGAGATGCACAAGACAATGGACATTGTAGCTATTGAAATTTGGACCATAATGAGAGTTACAACGAAGCACAAATTTTTGCAACGCAAGTTCTGCAAACTTGAGATTTTTTCTTGATGGATACTTTGAGACCAAGACTCTTATAGCACAGTGTAAGAGTAAGAAGTGCTTGTACAATTGTTCATCCAATATACCATACAATACAACTGGCCCTGTATAGAAAAGAAATTGGCGAAACTCTGTTGCTTTATATTTCGAATATACATCTAGAGGTCTAGGTTGTCTTGCAAATTTCGTAGAACAATATTTTTTTTAAATATTTAAACGATTAGAAATTCTAGAAATAGATCTTTCCGAAAGTTTCGCCTTCCGTGAGTATTTTCCATGCACCCACGCAGTCAACAGTTTCTTCATAAGAAATATTCACAGAATGCATATATTCGAAAGGGACTTGCGAAACCATTCCCATTGGTGGAATATGGTATAAACATGGCAGCTATGTTTCTATTATTATTATTATCTTAATATCTATATATGTGTGGTAATATTACTATATATTTTAATAAGTTTACGACAAATTTTATTATTAAGCATATTTCCAGTGCCGATAACGGGCTTCTGCCCTCTTTGTGATGATCTTCATCTATGCATAATGCATATTCTTCATCAGTGCGAAGAGAATGATTGACACCATTAAAGACACAGCGACCATCGCTTTGTGTGCCAGAAACTTTGCACTTCAAACAGGGATAAAAAGACATATGACCACGATGATTTAAAATAAAAGCTCGAGCTGGTGCATCAGCTATGAAACACTTTAACTTTATTGGTATTTTACTGCCACGAAAATGTATACCTCCATTGGATATAATTGCTTTCACATCGGCAACAAATTTTTCGAAGAAAATATTGGAATTATGTGGCTTTTGTGCACCTTTATAAATTCCTACAACTATTGGTTTTATATTTTGTACATTTGACACTCTGCATTGAATCGGCCAGATATAAATACTAGCCGATTTATCTAAATAGTGAATTCGGTCGATTTGCACTGGCACTGAACCCGTTTTGCACTAAACTGTACGAGTACAGCACTAGGTCGAGTCGACACAAATGTTGCACTAAACTGTACGAGTGCAGCACTAGACCGGGTCGACACTTTCTCAGTACAACACTCACTTGATGCAACACTGCAACCGTTCAGCATTCCATTAGTGGCAAACTGAATTATTGGTGCAAATATGGATGTTACTATAAAGAAATTAATATCAAATGAGAACGGTAAAATAATAGAGGATGAGTCTGGCGTTTTATGCGAAGTGGAAAATGAAGCAGGTAGTACTCTTTATATTTAATATTTTTACGTGTATAACCTATAATACATTTCTACCCTTAATAAAATGTATATAGAATATAATATATAAATACATTTTATATATTTTATTATTGTAGGTGATTTAAGCATAATTATGGTGAATAGGAAAGAATTGCTTCAAGCTGGATATGAAATTCCTGAAAATAACTTTAATTTGTGCGAAAGAGGAATAGAAGAATCTGCAAGTTGTAGTGGAAACGACGAGTTAGATGCAAGTATTAAAAGCAATGTTGACGAATGGTCAGATGAAAGCACTAGATTGTTATTGGATAAGTATGCCGATTATTTGGAATTAGTTGGTCGCAATAAAGAAATTTAAAAATAAGAAGATAATGTGGATACAAATTGCAAAAGACTTAGAAGCAGTTTTAGGTATACAAAAGACGTATATCCAATGTGGAAATCGTTATAAAACGATCCTTAGAAGAAAACGTGTTAGCGACAAAAATAATTCGACTTCCGGATCGAAAAGAGTTAAAGTAAGTTTTGAGAATGAAATTAAACAGATTGCTTCCAAAGATGACAGTAGAACCAGAACATATAGAACCAGAAGTATTACAAAGTGCAAATAAGTTTGTAATTAATGTTAAAAATAATGTCAAAAGTTCGTCTGAAGCTGAAGTATCCAAAATAATAAAAAATAAAAAAACAAAATCTAGTTTAATTGAAACTAGTTGAGATTCATAAGGAAAAAGAAACTAAAAAACAAGAACAACATAAAGAGAAAATGAGACTGTTAAAAAGCTTTTTTGAAAAAGAAAATATTCATAAGGATTCCTAAGATATGTTATGTGATATGTTACACATCAAATGATATTTTCTATATTAGTTTTCTATGTTATTTCTAAACAGATATAAAGATATAGTAATATATAATCTAAAAAGAGATATTTATGTTTAAAATAAGAAAAACATGTGATAAAACCATACTTTTTTTTTAGTTTGGTATTAAATACAAATATTGTAATTTTCTTTATTCTTAATATAAAGTCAGATTTGTTTATGTATTGTATACAAAAATCAATTTTAATAATATTAAAGTATAATGTATACATGTATTTTGTATATGTTGCGTGCGTGCGCTGTATTTCTGTATTGATAACGCAATTTTATTTTATTACTATATACTTTTTAAGAACATACTGTGCAATAAAAATGTATGTAACTATAAATATGGCAGCTATGTTTCTATTATTATTATTATCTTAATATCTATATATGTGTGGTAATATTACTATATATTTTAATAAGTTTGTGACAAATTTTATTATTAAGCATATTTGGATATTTGCATAGTATTAAATATAATGCTGTATTAATAACATAACTTTGTTTTTTTCATTAGATACTAATTTAGTTGTAAAAATATGCTGTGCAAGAAAATAACTATGTTAGATACATGATATATAAAATTTTAATTTATGGTTAAAATAAATTATTATAAGTACTATCATATTACTGTGTTCATAGTACTTATTATATGTCAGAAAAAACTGTATGCACAAACAATTAATCTATACTCAATATATATCCAATTTTTTACTAGATACATTGGGTATAGATTAATTTCTTTTTCCACGTTAAAATTAAATTAATGTAATATCTGACACAAAAAATTTCTCTTTTCTTCACCTTCAGCTCTATCTGCTTTATCATTATTTCTACAACCTTCTTCAAAATTGTTCTCAATATTTTGAAACTGTTCATCTACTTCCTCAAATAAATCATCTAGTTCATCGTTATGAAGAATACATAAATTATGTAATGCACAACAAGCTATAATAAATTTACAGCAACGTTGAACAGTATGAAAGTCTAATCTAATCAGTTGTCTGAATCGTGCTTTTAATAAGCCAAAGGCATTTTCAATTTTTACTCGACAAACAGAAAATTTGTAATTAAAATTTCGTTGCTTTTCTGTTAAATTCCCATAATCTCTATAAGGAGTAATAAGATATTTTTTAAGAGCATAGGCAGCATCGCCTAATATATGCCATTCATTCCCACATATACCTGGCAACATAGCATTTATAAAAGATAATTTGAAAACACGTGCATCATGAATTTTACTAGGTGGCCCTGTGAAAACATCAAGAAATCTCTTCTTCGCATCACATATTGCTTGCAACGTCAAAGAAGGCATATCATGTCGATTTACCTATGTGGATTTTATTTTGTGAGCAGGTGTACGTATCGTAATGTAAGTATCATCGATACATCCTAGAATTTCAAGAAAACCATTAATCTGTAAAATTACATCTACGAATTACCTTTAATATTAAAGTGGTTAAGAAAGCATTATTAATTTGTTTTAATTCTACTTAAATATTTTTTATTCAAACATTGAGCATCTATCTATTAGCTGTTTAACGAATAACAATTAAATAGGAAAATATCTTTTTAAAACATGTATTGCAACTGGAAGAAATCAATGATTTATGGGATCCATTACATATCTTGTAACGAGATAAAAATTACAAAAGTAAGGAAATTCACTAGAGTATCTCATACGATTTTATTTGTCATTTAGTAAATCTGCTCACTTTCGTCCCATACAGCACAAAATATTTTCAAAAAATATGTCTAAATATTTCTATAAAAATATTGCAAAAAACATTTTAAAATGATTTTGGGAATATTTTAAAATGATTTAAAAATATTTTGTGATAACGTTTGTAAAAATATTTTAAGAATCTTTTAGAAATATTTTTTAAAATGTTTTTATTTACCATCCAGATAATATTTTCTTAAATTATTTTTAAAATATTAATATTTTTAAAATATTAATTAAAATCTACATATATATTGTTTTATAATTTTGTTTCAAAATATTTAAAAAATATTATTTTAAATTTTTTAAGTCCCCTCGCGGCGTGTTGCTTTCGCGTCGCGGTCGTTACCTCTGGCGCCGCCTAAGCAAAAGTTTTCTAAGTCCTCTTGCTGCGTATTGCTTTCGCGCCTCGGTCGTTACCTCCGGCGTCGTCCAAGCAAAAGTTTTCCAAGTTCCTTCGCGGCGTGTTGCTTTTGCGTCGCGGTCGTTACTTCCGGCGCCGCCCGAGCATTTCTAAGTCCTCGCGGCGTGTTGCTTTCGTGCTGCAATCGTTACCTCCGGTGCCGCCCGAGCAAAAATTTTCTAAGTTCTCTCGCAGCGTGTGGCTTTCGCTGGAACGAATCGGTACAGCGTCCAAGTTCTGTCGGATTAAACTATAACATTTTTTTACAGCAAGAGCTATAATTTAGCAACCCATGTGCGAATGTCGGACTTCTGCCAGAGTTGTCTGCATGGCCCAGAAGTGGCACAATATTGGCTGCCAAGACTTGATGGGTGGTACTGCCCCAGTGCGGATAAACCGCTAGATCAGTATTGTGCCAGTCTCGGTGACCAGTACCCCCATCCAACCATATTCTGTTTCGAGGCCAGTCTCGTCTCAGTACTGACCGTGTATAAGGCCAGAAATGATATTGCTCTATGGCCAAGAGTCGGCTCAGTACTGGGCATGTATTGGGTCAACTTAGAAAATTTTCGCTCAGCGCCGGAGGTAACAACCGCGCAAAAGCAACACGCCACGAGGGACTTAGCGTTTTGCTCGAGCGTCGCCGGAGGTAACAACCACGCGAAAGCAACACGCCGCGAAGGGACTTAGCTTTTTGCTCGAGCGGCGCCGGAGGTAACAACCGCGGCACGGAAGCAACACGCCGCGAGGGGACTTTTCGCTAGAGCCGGAGGTAACGACCGCGTTCGTGCCTCTCGATTACAAGTACCCCGAATTATGGTGTCATTCGTCTCGCTTTGCGTCAACATGGCGTATCGTCAACCCCCGAGCTGCCGGATATCTCGTACGGTAATCGAATTTGCGTCGTCGTCGCTCTCAGCGGTCAAGTCCCGATGGTCTCGATATTTCGTCACCGGCGCCCGTAAGCGGCCGTGCGTAAGACCGTGCGTCGCCGACCGCTCGGCCGGCCGGTTGGGTACTATAAGAAGTGCGGTGCGCTCGGCGAGCCGAGCGACACGAGCGATACGTATGGACGTACAAACGCGTTTCGCTTGGTCAGTACAAATGTGTAAAACGTTTGTGGAATACGGCTTTATCATGCATGTTGTTAACGTTATTATATTAATATTATATTATGTTAAATATACGAATTTTATATTAATAAATAATTATTACATTAATTGTAATTGCGTTATTTTATATTATTTTTATTATTTACCGGTTATTATCATTACACGATTTTTGAACACTATAAAGATATGTTATATAGGAGTATAAGCAACAAGAAGCGTCAGAATCAAAGGATCACCACACACACTAATCCGTTCGACCATCGATGTCAAGCGACGTTAGGTGCGGTATTGACTCGGATGGGTGACCGCGCGGCTGTATGCACACACGACATATACATAATAAATGTATTTTCTTTTTTTTGTTTTTCTAAAATTCTTAATTCACAAAAGCATAACGGCATATACATACCTTTAAATGACTTATATTTATGTCATTTTTAAAGCATTTTTAAAATGATTATGAACATATTTTATTTTTTTAAACAATATTTCTAAAAGATTTTACAAATATTATTGAATATATTTATTTGCAATCTTTTAAAAATATTTTTGAAAATATTTTTCTGACATGATCTGACGGACATAGAAACATTCTAAAAATATTTTTGTAAATTATTTTAAATTATTTTAATCTTCCTAAAAAATATTTTAAAAATATTTAAAAAACATTTTGTGCTGTATGGGGTAATTTTCATCTTGTTTCAAGATGAAATCGACCCTCCAGTAGTATGTTTTTTTTTAGTCTAACAAGTTCTTACTTAAAATACTGCATTTAATATATAATTCATAGAAATGTTTGTTTTTTATTTACATTTTCAAATTTTCTCGAAACCTCTGTCTTTCTTCAATTGTGTTAGGAAATTTTATTATGGACTTTGCTAAGTTATTTAGAAAATCCATAATATTATCACAAACTGCATGAAATGTAGATTCTGCCATATCAAATCTGCCTGCTACATTTCTAATAGTACTTTTGTTACCTGCAAACCTTTAATAAAAATACTAATAAATAAGTACATATATAATGTGACGTGACATTTGTCCCGTCCTCCACCCAGACGGTAGCTCGGCCGAGGGAAAGCGCCGGGGATGGCGCCTCGGCCCGAGTCGAGGAAGGGCCGCTTGCGCTAACTAACCTTTTTAGTTTAAGTCCCGTAGGGGTTGACAGGTGGTGCCGGAGCGTGGGATTACTGACCTTTTGTAACGACGGGAGTCGCGACGAGGGAACGACGGGCGCCCGGAGGACTTGCGGCGGAGTGGTCGGCCGACGGGCGGGCCGCCGGGCCCTGCCGCTGGAGTAGCGCCGGGAATGTCTCGCACAGCAACACGGCCCCGCCGCAGCATGACCAGGGGCGCACCACCGCGACTGCAGCGCGGGTGGACGGCCCACCCACTTCACCCCGCGGCGCCCAGAGGGCCGAGCGGTGCCGCCGCGGCCTGGCCAGCCGGGCGGGAAACCGCGAGAGGCCCACGTAACATAACAGCCGATTCGAATGGGCCGCGGAAAACGGCGAAAATCGTCCGCAGTGTCGCGAGCAGGGCGACACTCACGACCAATCGGCGGGGCGGAAAACCCGCGAGCTTGAGGGCGCGCGTGCGGGGGCCCGGCGCGGTCCCGCCGAAGGGACCACTCCTCACTGTCGATCGAGCCGCGAACGAGGAGCCATCCCAGGACGAGCGTCCCGACACCGCCGAGCAGCAGCGAGCCGCAAAACTGTAAGATCTCCACTCCGGTGCCACCACGTAGTCAAGGGCTCGATCTCGGTCGCGACCCGGCAAGTGAGCGACCGTACCGTTTAGAATACCGCGTATATTATTCTGTGGATACCGGCTCCCGTCGTCGTGGGCGCCGGTTGGTTTGTCGCGACCATTAACCGGAAATCGCGGGCACGTGGCCGGCCGAGATCGTAGCCGAGAACATTAGTGAAAGCCCTCCTCGAAACCTCGCCAACGGTCGGCAGTCAATTCGTGTTTAATATTCGTATTTGAGATCTCGCGTTCGATATTCGGGATTGATATTGTGGTGTGTTCGGTATTCGTGATTAATATTGTGGCGTTGCGCCTTCGGGCGCGTGGGCGTTTGCCGTGCGCGGAGAAGTATCGTGCGTCTCGAGAGACCGAGAGCTTCGCGGATATTTTGTGTCGTGGATGCGAGCAAGTATCGCCGCGCTCACTCAGGGGAGGACTCGCGAGCGCACTGATGTACAGGGTGGCGCGACGGTAAATGTGAATCGGGATATTGCGTATTGCGCTTGACGCACCGGGATTATTTGCGTATTGCGCTTGGCGCATCGGGATTATTGCGTCTATCGAGTCGGGACTGTTGCTTCGAGAAGAGAATCTCGCGGGCGTGGAACTCATGTACCTCGCGCAGACATTCGTTGCCGTTTCGGCCACCGCGTTGCTACCGGCCACCTGAGCGATGTCAGGTCGTGAATTCCCGTCTTGATCTGGTTCTCTCTATGAAATATATTTGATTATTATTGTTAATTGCTGAACTTTATTTCGTGTCAATTGCGTTACGTCCCCTCTCCACCTTTACCTCTATAACACGGAACTACGCCCTGAATTTGCGTCGAGGCCGGGCGAACGGACATCGTCGAGACGTGGTGCGCGTCTATAATCGCACCTGGCGCCCAATCAGAAGGTATCGCCTAAGATCCCAGATACGAAGATCGCGGTAAGAGATTTAATATTGTCGGCCTCTCTGAGCTATCGTCTGGATGTTCGACGATTAATTTGCAGCTGCGCCCCTTCGGCTAGCGAGACCGAGGAAAATCGGGTTGCAATAAATACATTTAATAAATATATATTTCTCTATTGTACTTATTATATGTGTTTATGTATACTTCTGTGGAATATAATATTTTATTACCACAAAAATGCCAGCAATTTTGCATTATTTGATATAATGAGATTATCGTTTGTAGTAATTTGGAAAAAATCTGATTTTTCATATAAATCTTTTAACTTTATGTATGTATACCGTTGCAAACAAAAGTTTCTCTGAAATATATATATATATATATATATATATATATATATATAGAGAGAGAGAGAGAGAGAGAGAGAGAGAGAGAGAAAGTTTTACTCTTGATTATACTATATATACATATATCTCAAAAATATTTATTATTACATAATTTACCTCTTTATCTGAATATTCATTTATAATATTTATATATTTCTTTATTTTCGGCCTTTCTTCAGTTTTTAAAACTCGTATAACAATATTTATTTTTTCCTCATCGTCACTACTACTAGTTTCTAAAATTTCATTTAGAAACATAAATCGCTTCATTTCATCATCAGAGTTCATTATTTCTAATATCCCGCAACTTTTCACTTGTAATAGCAAACTGCATTGACAAATTTGGCCGTGCAATAAACTTTGCACTCGTTCAGTTTATTTTGTGTGTCCGAATACAAAATCAGTGCTACACGAGGTCAGTGCAACACTCATCGAATATACGATAAAGTATGTACTATAATAGTGCAATGTAACCGCGAATATGATGAGTGCAGTGCACTGAGACGGAGGGCATTGATCGAATGCATTGCACTGAAAACGTTTGCACTCAGTGTACACTAGTGTACACTAGTGCAAGCGCCCGAATTCGCTATAATGTACATCCATCTGTATTAAAATCGAGTTCTAATTCTCTAACAACTGCACCTACAAATGAGGCATTCGAGAGATTTTCATCAATTGCAGTATCAAGATTAAAGTGAATGTATTCTCCTGGTTCGACATTACATACAACAACACGATGTCGTGGTGTATTTAGAAAAGTTCTAACATCCTTGGGCAAACTAGACAAGCAGGAATGTGTTCCCAAAACCGACAATACACTGTTACTTTGGGAATGTGTCAGATTATTGTCAACAAAGCAAGAATGTTCGGAAAAAGATGATTTTGATGAACTAGTAAAAAGTAAAGAGCATGCACGAGAATCATGTGAAGAGGTGGAAGAAGAGCAAGATACCGTGTCATCTTCTACGTTAACACAACTTTCTTCAAGATCAATATTATTATTATGTAAGACATTAATATTACTCGAAGAACTAGGTTCTGTAATCTTTTTTCAAATATTTTTGAAATATTATGAAATATTCTTAATTAAGAAAGATGCATGGTAGCGCATCTTTCCGTGTTAGTTTGCAACAACGCCGCTACGCGGCGCATAATGGTAAATCTAACTTGTAAGTAAATTGGGGGCTAATATAAGCAGGCCTCCGGCGAAGCAAAATCATGACATTTGCAAGACATTATAATTTTTGCTAGCAATATAACGCAAAACTCACTCAACACTGTTGCGATGATATTTTCCAAAGTAAGATGTAAAAATGTATATTTTTCAAATATTAAAAAATTTTTTTAATGTGATTGCTTGCAATAATTATTGCTAATTGGGAATTTATTTTTTAAAGCAATATTTTTAAAAATTTTTGCAAATATTATTGAATATATTTATTTGCAATCTTTTAAAAATATTTTTCTGACATAATCTGGCGGACATAGAAACATTCTAAAAATATTTGTGTAAATTATTTTAATCTTCCTAAAAAATATTTTTAAAATATTTTTAAAATATTTTGTGCTGTATGGGTAATTAATGAAATAACGGTGTTTGTGATAAAAAAAGTGCGATGGATGAACACCTAGAAGACAGAGAGGCAAAGTTTTCTCCTAGAGACACAAAAAATCGCGATTCTTGCTGTGTATTTGGCTACAAAAGCTATGGATTAAAAGATACCTCTGTGCGATTTCACATGTTTTCACCTAAAGGAAAGTTCTATACTGAGAAAAAAGACATGTTTAGAAATATAGAGAAGATTTATGTTCGAAAAGAATAGGAGAGAGTTTTGAAAATAGCAAAACCAGAGTGGATAACCAAAAAGTGGGCAGTGTGTTCTTTGCACTTTGACAGGAGTGACTACGTTCTGCCTGGTAAGTCAATATGATAATAACTGAACAATAACAAGTAAAATATATTCACTGAATATTAATGAGTAATATTAGTTATAATAAATTATATATCAAATGTAGTATGTAAAAACATTTCACCGATTTTTTAAACGCAAAAGTATTTCAAACACTCCTGTTATCAATTGAAGATTAATAATAATAAATAAAATTTTCACCCATTGCACTTTTCTTTATTACAAACACCGTTATTTCATTAATTATTTATGAAAAACACAAACTTTATATGTGTTTACATATGACAGCTCTAATACTTTCAGGAATAGGCCAGCCATCTTGGCCTTCTGACGTCACGGCTACGTCACGACTGAAAATCCCAATAGCTCGCAGCGGGAGACGACCGCGACGATGTCGTTGCTTCTTGACGGCAAGACCTAACCTCTTTCACTGTTGGTTGGAAATATTCCGTTAACCTGTGGCGCCTTGAGTCTTACATAAAAAAGGAAAAATTGTAAAAAAAAAGTGTTTTCATCGCACGACGCAGTGGCCGCGGACACACACACACACACACACACACACACACACACACACACACACACACACACACACACACACACACACACACACACACACACACACACACGCACGCACGCACGCACACACACACATAATTATAAATTATATTATAATATATAATTTTCTATAAATTGTAAGTGTTCGAAAAACGCGCTCTCGGAGCGCAGGAAGCGAAACAGGCGTGGCAACCGTGGCGACGAGGAGCGCTGCCGATCGTTTAGGCAGTTGCCGGTCCGCGCAAGCGTCGCGACTATACGAAGAAGAGAGAGGGCTACACTACGGCGTCACCCGATCACGATCCGCGGTACTAAACCACAGTTCTCGAAAGGTCCTGCATTCGATATTCGTTGTGCAAGGTCAGACACGGTTGCTAGGCAATGCTGTGCGAGATTAACGGTAGAACGAGATACTTGGTAGTATTAGATAAAGATTGCGAAAGTGATTAAAGGATTGTAACGTACGACACTAGTTTCGGAAAGAACAAAGATTTTCTATTATTATCTGCGAGTCATCCTCGTGTGGCTCGCTTCGCGGCCGTGAATGCGCGTGTTCGAGCACGTGCGAAAGGTGCGTGATTGCATTTCGCAAGCGAAGAAAAGGTGATCGACTCTGCTTACGAGGACTTCCTGGTAGTACATCGATTGCTGCGCACATCCGGCGAGGGACGGATCTTTGCGGATCATCGAGGCTTGCCGCCATCTTTTCGTCTTCGTTGTCTACAGCCGAGATACAATCATCTACGATAAGTACCTTGTGATTCTCTCTTTCCGTAATGACCGGATAAGCGTGTACCACGCATTCTTGCTTAACGGGTTCGATCTGCCCATCCGATATGCATCGGATAAGTCTGTCTACAACAAATATACTCACGTAAATATTAACGCTACTGTTTATCGATATACTCTCATTTCAAATTATTCTGACGAATTCCTCGAGATTGATTCTGACCTGAATTAATATCCCGCGATTAAAATAAAGTTGCGTTACGTTTCCTTTCTATTTGTTAATAAGAGACATTGGCTGTTTTCCATTTAGGTGACACAGTCCGTCACAGATAGACACACTTGAACGCAGGTAGCGTTCCTTTAGACTACACACTTTGTCACAGTCGACACCAATCGACTTCTTCGAATCGAAATTATTATTGCACCAGTTCAGAAGTGCAGCGAAAACGAACAGACCTAGAATTACGCTCTGGATATCGAGACTGCCGGCGGTGTCATGACCGCGCTTATCAAGAGAAACACTTGGAAATATCACCATTCCGACGAAGCAGACTCAGACCTTTACAACTTACGCCGACAATCAACCTGGCGTGTTGATTCAAATGTACGAGGGTGAGCGTGCAATGACTAAGGACAACAATCTGTTGGGCAAATTCGAGCTTAGCGGTATCTCCCCAGCACCTCGTGGAGTTCCTCAGATCGAGGTTACTTTTGACATCGACGTGAACGGTATCCTCAACGTCTCCGCCGTGGACAAGTCCACTGGCAAGGAGAACAAGATCACCATCACCAACGACAAGGGTCGACTCAGCAAGGAGGATATTGAGAGGATGGTGAACGAGGCGGAGAGGTACCGCACCGAGGACGAGAAGCAAAAGGAGACGATCGCGGCCAAGAACGGCCTCGAATCTTACTGCTTCAACATGAAGAGCACAGTCGAGGACGAGAAGCTTAAGGACAAGATCAGCGCGTTGGACAAGCAAACGATCCTGGACAAGTGCAACGATATCACTAAGTGGCTCGACGCGAACCAGCTGGTCGACAAGGAGGAATACGAGCACAAGCAGAAGGAAGAAGGAGCTCGAGGGCATCTGCAACCCCATCGTTACGAAGCTCTTCCAGGGTGCCGGCGGTATGCCTGGTGGCATGCCCGGTGGCATGTCCGGTGTCTCAATATCATCGATATTTCGGGTAATTCGAAGAGTGATGGCTTGGATACTGACAAAAATTGACACTGTAATCAAATGGCCAGAAGGACCTGCAATCATACAAGCATCGCAAGGCTCTGAAAACAAAAAAAGAATCCAATTGTATCGGAGCAATTGATTGTTTACATATTACGATCCAACAGCCAAAAATGACCGCTGCTGATTACTGCAATCGGAAAAAGTGTTTTTCTTTATTTACAAGCAGTTGTTACGTCGAATATGAGCTTCACCAATATTTATTTCGGTGAACCTGAATCACTCCATGATGCCCGAGTACTGCGGCGGTCAAGTGTATCATTTATTTATCCGTTTAATTATCCGTCGTTTTTCATTTACTTATTATTTTATTTTATATATTATGTATACAGTTCTGCAATTATAACTATAAAACAATTTTAATGTTTGATTGCATAAAAATATTAAAAAATTTATGTATACGTACATATTTATAGTATTTAAGATTAATCAATGTCTGTGTAGGATTCTGATAATATCTCATGTACGGAGTGTAACACAATATTTATCGATGAGAACGATTATTCAGACCACATATGCCAGCCAATTGAAAATGAGCCTGTGCATCAGAAAAAAATTAAACGAGGGAAAGAGGAAGGTGATGGTAAGTAATTTTACGCGTGAATGCTTAGTCCCGGTCTACAATAGATGTTTTAAGCCCGAAGCCTTAAGAAATTGACCAATCACAGTCGATTATTTACATCAAATTTGATTGTGATTGATCAATTTCTAAGGCTTAGGGTCACTTCAATCAAGCTCCGATTAACTTAATCGTTAATTAACCCAGTAAACACAAACTATAACCATTATATAACACAGAAGTAACATGTAATGTAACTATAGTAATGTAATATACATATAGCAGTTATGTAATTTTTTTGTAGCAGTAATATAACTGTGTTTTGTAGTAGTTATATCGCTCTGTTATTTATTGGTTACACTACAATAACAACAATATAACGTCAACATAACACATTCAGAGATATATACTGGCAAAGCGTGCAAATATATATTAACAATAACATAAAACATAATTAAAACGGTTTTGAAATAATAAAATTCGGACTATGACCGGCATTGACTTGCTTTTATTAATTCGTCTTAAGTATGTTTTAAGTTATTGAAATACATATACTTTGGTTTATTTTAGAATTGTACGCATACACAATTATTCTAAGACGCCGCGGTCTTATTTATATATTTTATAAATATTTTTTATTTATATCTTATATAAATAATAAATATACACTGGGCAACAAAATTATCGCAACAAAAATTTACGTCAAAAATTTGCCCAACTTGAAATAAGCATAACTCCGCGAAAAATTGTCATATATGCAATTTTTTGAAGACGTAACACGTCCTTATTTTTAGAAGAACGGCGGGAAGAGGGAAGGCTAAATTCAAAATTTAACAATGGTTTCTTAAAGTACAGACTTCACCCTTTAAAATGAAAAAAAAAATTTTTTAGATATGACAATTTTTCGCGGAATTATGCTTATTTGAACTTGGGCAAATTTTTGACGTAAATTTTTGTTGCGATAATTTTGTTGCCCAGTGTATATAAATATCTATTATTATTTTATTTGTAAGAATCAATTTGAGTAATACAAATATCAAAATATATTTTCTGTATTAATTATATAAATATTAATTATACATTATTTTTTAATTTATATACATTCTGATAGGGAAGGGGAAGGGCAGAGAAGAGAAGATCGGGCGCGTTCAGGAGATACGGCCACTCAGTAGCAGTCGAACGTGATTGGCTTTTACTTTTAGAATCAACCAATCAACGCAGAGTGTTAACAACACGAACTCAACAGTTGGTATCTGCTGAACGCGCCCATTGCCATGCATGGTGACAGAGGTTAGGAAGTATTCCACATCCATCACGTTTCGGCCGGGAGGTCGCGCGCTCGCGTATCCGCGAAGCCACAAGAAACCACAAAAGCATCACGAGAAGATACTGCGACGATAGATCAAAAGAAGAGGAATCGCAGAAGCATCGGTGGGAGCCAACGTCGAGCAACTGCATCATCAGTACAATCGGCTGCGAAAAAACCGCTACGAGTTCTCCGATCCAGTGATCGATACCTGGCCGGATCGTCACCCGCGCACGATAACAGGCTAATAATCGGCCTCCAACGAGCGCTTCACGTCAATCTCGCCGACGTTCGAGGCGTCGACGATTGTCCACCGCGGCGGCGGCTATCAGAACACGAAGAGTACCGTTGAGAAATATCTGATTTCGAAGTCGGTTCAGAGCTACGATCGTTACTCGGTCAACAGTCAGACCGATCATTAGTTCGGGCAAGACTGATACTTTACCGCTACGAGTACCGCAACTCGTCCCAAGCAACTGGACGGATCAATCAAAGCGGCGATCTCGAGCATCAGCGGTAAAACCACTGTCACAAAGACAACAATAACTACCAAGGCCGCGACGAAAACAACAGCAGTGACGCGAAAATTTGGTAAGATTAAGATTTTTGCCAATTTAAATGTCTTTTTTACCTCGCAAATCTTTGACACTACAGATATAGAATCTTAAAAATTTTTGATAGATATTAGGACTTTAGCTATAACGGAATTTTTTACCCAAATCCTTGCTGGACAATTTATTAAAAGTGTATCCTCAGAAATAATAAATAGATAGATTGAAGGAATTTAAAATCGAATATATATCATATCTATACAATTTCCACGCTTTGTTTGAAATTTTGCGAAATTGCGATAGCTCGATGATTTCCCATGTTTCGACAAATCTTTATTTAATCGCTATTAGTACTAATTCTTCTTTCGAAATTCAGGTATCACTCGCCGTACACAACGACCAGTACCCAATCATCGGCCTCCAACGAGCGCTTCACATCAATCTCGCCGACGTCCGAGGCGTCGACGAATGTCCACCGCGGCGGCGGCTATCAGAACACGAAGAGTACCATTGAGAAATATCTGATCTCGAAGTCGGTTCAGAGCTACGATCGCTACTCGGTCAACAGTCAGACCGATCATCAGTTTGGGCAAGACCGATACTTTACCGCTACGAGTACCGCAACTCGTCCCAAGCAACTGGACGGATCAACCAAAGCGGCGATCTCGAGCATCAGCGGTAAAACCACTGTCACAAAGACAACAATAACTACCAAGGCCGCGACGACAACAGCAGTGACGCAAAAATTTGGTAAGATTAAGATTTTTGCCAATGCGCGAACTCAGTGATTTTTATACGTTTTCGACTAATTGCTTATTTAACGATGATCACTATTTTTACTATCAAAAATATATATTACTATATTATTATTTATACTATCAAAAAAGTGCATCATGCCTAAGGATATTCGACATTTAACAAAAAGACGAAAAAATCAATTAATAAATATAGAAATAAATAGTAGAGATAATAGTAATAGAAGAGATTTACAACTAGCAGAAAGGTATGTATCGAATGTAGCGCCTAATAATGATCGAGTGCAAGAAGTAATATTGTTCAGCATAATAATACTGAATAATATTGCGTTATAAGTAACAATGAAATTGATGTAGTACAGTCGGAGCCACCTAGTTTATTACTTTTTGATACAAAAAGTAGTTTATTACTTTCTGATACAGAAAGCAATAAACAATCTAACGATGACATTGATAAACAAGATCATATAAATGATAACTTTGAAAATAATGAGACAAGTTTGCGAGTAGATTTACAAACTTTAATGATTCAAAATAACGTTCCACATACTACTGCTAACAAACTGCTACAAGTTCTCAGAAAACATGGTCACGTAAATTTGCCTAAAGATGTTAGAATTTTACTTGCAACTCTACGAAACGCATCTGCAACTATTACATCTTTAAACACTAATGGGTACTATAAGCACTTTGGTCTTTTTTGTAGTCTCGAACGATCTATACGTATATATTCTAATTTCATAAAGGGAAATAAAATTAAAATAAACATAAATATAGATGGTTTGCCCATGTCTAA
Source organism: Temnothorax unifasciatus (assembly GCA_030770225.1). Classification (NCBI taxonomy): domain Eukaryota; kingdom Metazoa; phylum Arthropoda; class Insecta; order Hymenoptera; family Formicidae; genus Temnothorax; species Temnothorax unifasciatus. Next base: position 88,083 of record JASTWK010000245.1, read on the forward strand.
GAGTTCTGGTAGCCAGTTTTGGCCTATAATGGCAGCCATTGAAGGAATTGACGTTTATACGTTGCCTTTTGTAATTGTGTGTATCACGGTATGCGTAAACCTCAAGACGCAAACGAATTTCTGACTGACTTTGTTAATGAATTCATTCTCTTTTCTCAAAATGGAATTACTGTTTCAAATTATAACGATGCGCCCCTTACGCTAAGGCATCGTTCCCGGCCACCACCCGCCGGATGCCGCCCGACCGATCTTCCGTCGGGCGAGGACAGGGCGCGGTGCGCCCACATTTTTTAATACGCTCAAAACGCACCGTGTGCGCGGGAAACCCGCCACACCGGTGCCTTCTCGCACGTCGCCGACGAGCGCCGACGGGAGCCGATCCTCGCCGAAGACGGGCGTACGGGATCGCGCCGCTCTCCCCACCGCGCGATTCGCCTGACGATCGGCCTCCCTCTTGCCGAACTCGCCACGCCGAGCGATATATAAGCCGGCGCGTTCGGCGAGACGACACTTCGTCGACACCCCGGCATTCCGCTGCTTCTAACAAAACCTACCCCGAGCTCCTAGGGCGACACGCCAACCGAGGTCCAGCGTATGAGCCTCGACTGAGTGTTCTCAGGTGTCCCCGAACTCCATCACACTTACTTCCGACGGCTACGGCCCGACGCGGTCGAGCGTGCTCGGCCTCGTAGCGAGGGTTCTCGCGACCGTAACCCCGGGACACCGCAATCCTCCGCTATACATCGCGCACCCCCGCTCGCGATCTCCGCCTTATCGGTTTACCGCACCGGGTGCAGTCGCATCCCGGTAACGCGCCGCAATCATAGAATATTGTAACCCCGCGTTGATTATCGTTGTTATTTCGCATATTCCGCCGAGTGCACATGCACTGCCGATCGTTGTAATATACCGCGTTCGCCATTGTTTCGCATATCCCGCCGAGTGCACATGCACTGCCGACCGTTGTAATATACCGCGTTCCGTTATTGTCTATGGAATATACCGCGTTTCGTTATCCTCTGTAAGACCGCGTCCTGTCTTATTTCGCCTAGCCTGCTGAGTGCACATGCACTGCCGACCGTTATAATATGTTGTAACCCCGCATTGCTTGTCGCTGTCATTTTGCATATCCCGCCGAGTGCACATGCACTGCCGATCGTTGTAATATACCGCGTTCGCTATTGTTATCCCGCCGAGTGCACATGCACTGCCGACCGTTGTAATATACCGCGTTCCGTTATTGTCTATCGACCGTTGTACTACACCGCGTTTCACGAGTCTTTGTGTGTAATACCGAATCCCAAATTGGATAAAATAAATGATACGTGTGCAGTACAAATTGACTATTGTCTCTGGGCTTTTCATCGAACCCCTGACCCGGCGAACTAGTCCGCGTTCGATACCAAAGTCAGGCCGTTACAAAATAAAAAATACGTTGTTGCAATTAATGCAATACTATGTGATGCTCCGGCTAGAGCATTTGTTACATTTACAAAAGGTCATGCAGAATACTTTTCATGTTCCAAATATATACAAGAGGGTGATTTTGTAAAAAATAAATTAACTTTTCCTGAAACTAATAATACATTACGTACAGATTACTCGTTCAAGAATCGAATTCACCCTGAACATCATACAGGTTATTCTATACTAGAAATGCTTCTCATTGGAATGGTAACTCAAATTGTTCTCGATTATATGCATCTTGTTTGAAATTTCTACAGAATCTGCGTTTGATTGAAATGTTTTCAAGAACTCTTTTTTAATCGCATTTTGTAAAATTGTATTTTTATTTTATATCTCCATAGAGTTATTGTACTGATTTGCTTATTTTAATTTTCCACCGATAAAATTTAATTTTTTAAAATATGATTTTGATGATTATATGATATTTTTTACTTGATTTTATGTTCGATTAAGTATACTATTTTATCTGTTATACAAAGAAGAAAATAAATCCTTAAATTAATATAAAGGATATCTACAGTTTAAACCTGTAAAAAAAGCTTCAAGAAAAAAGATAAAAGCTTAAAGAATGTATGCATCAATAAAACATTTGTACAATAAAAAATATATGTTTTCATATTTATTTTTCTTTAGAACATTAAAAATTCGTTATTTGTATCTATAATAACTGTGGAGTTATAATTTATATCTGTTGTATAGATGCATCTCATTGTCAATACATTTATATAGATCTACATGTAATTATTTCAGAGATGTATCTGCATAAAAGATATAAATTTTAACTTTACAGTTATGGATACAAATAACTTCGACCATTATATGGCTATTTCAATACTAGATATATAACAGTATTTCGGTTGTATATATATTGCAGTTATATACATTTTCGGCAATTAATATAGCAGTTACATTAAATTATAGTATTTTATATAATTTTAATATAATTTGTTATATTGCTGTTATGTCCACACAATGTCACATGAGTGGGAAATTACAATTAACCCAGTGAACACATTTTATAACGGCAATATAACATGGAAGTAACATGCAATTTAACATTGTTATATGCAGGTAATATGACTGTTATATATCTTATTGGCGTTACAGTTATGTAACAAAAATTGTGTAATTGTTACGTAACACGCTTGTATCAATGTTAGTATAACTAGTAATATTCTGGTAATATTAATGGGGTGTAACGGAATAACATACAATATAAGACTGTTGATTTGCTTACTGCTTACGTTTTTCTATGTGCCCGGGCTCTTAAACCCTGCATCGTTTTATTTTGCTAGAGCTAATAATGGTCTGCGCTTTTCATCATAAATTTTTAATTGTTTTTAAATATATATATTTTGTTTGAAAGGTTTAATATTGTGCAGAGGCCTTTTAGTTCACCTTAAGGCAAAAATTATAATTTACAAAATATATAATTTATAATTAATAATTATTAATAATTTACAAGATATTTATAATTTATATGATCAATTTATATAATCCGGGTATCCATCCGTATCGGTAAATAATGTATACTCTTTTTAAACTGAATTTGTTTCTTAAGATGATTTTTGAAAAATTATATATTTACGCTGATTGTGACATATGTAGACTATATATAACACTTACATCAAATTAAGAAGTAGTACGTCTACCACGTAAGGCAGTTGGCTCACGATCCAGAGGTCCCGAGTTCGAATCCCACCAAGGTAAGTGTTTTTTTCAAATACAAAAAAATATTTATAATTATAGACTGCATCTTAAGAAACAAATTTAGTTATAAAATGGTAATAAAATTTCGAAAAAAATATTTTTTTTTACGCTCATTATCTTATTATAACTGTTACGTAATAGTTAAATAACACGTTATGTAACATGTTATATTGCTGAGTCGGAAATTGCAAATTACATGTAAGTTGCATGTAACACTTTGGTTGATATAACCTGTTATATTCGGTTACATTGCCGTTGCATTGCTGCTATATTACTGTGTTTACTGGGTATGGAGGGGTAAAAACCAGAGTGGTGTAAGTCAAATTTTTTAAAATATTTTCTCGTGTGCATAGATGCAATTTATATATTGTACAGATTGCATCTATGCACACGAAAAAATATTTAAAAAAATTGGATTTACACCACTCTGGTTTTTACCCCTCCATATATATATATATATATATATATATATATATATAAACTCGTCACAAAAATTAAAGGAACACTTAAATTTTCTTAAAAACTAGGCAAAATTTGAGCAGCTGTATCTTCGTTAAAAATGAACAAAATTTAAGTTTAAAAAAAGGGTTTTAAAGCTTGAAATCTCTACTTTCAGAAGATCACTATTTTTTTTAGTTTCTGTGAGTTTGGTAATTTTTACATATAGAAAACCACGAGCTGGACAAAATGGGAAATTTTCTTCTCACTTTGTGGGCCTGTCACGTGCTCAAAAAAATCCTGCGAAATTTTTTGACTTCCCAATGTGAAAGCTCGAAGTTTTCCCTACAAAATCTTTTTTTAAAAATGTTTCTACGATTTTTTGTTACTGAGTTAACGCGGATTGAATAAGAAATGAGCATTTTGACTTTGATTGCTCATAACTCCGTTAAAAATCATCGTACCGCAATTCGCAAAATGGATTCTTAAAGCTAAAACTTTGCTCTATCAAGTCGTATAATCGCCAATTTTTTCATAAAGATGTTTGGATACATTACAAGTGAGTAAAGATGTCGTAAAAATTTGCAATTTTTTACTTTCTTATTTAGATCCAAAAAACAATTGTGCAGAACAACAACAAAAATTTATTCTTTACGTTTTTTTGTACTTTTAAGTATCCTACATTTAAAAAAAATTTGCCGAATAGCTATGAGATTTTCTTCATGGTGGCCACTATGGTTTTACGGGGCAAAACGTACAAAAAATTGTGAAATTGCTTAAATTCAGTAGAAATCAAGAAAAAAAATTAAAAATAACGTCTGGTGGACGTTGAAAAACTGTTTTCAATTATGTGTATTTTATTATGTGTATGTATGCATGCGTACATGCGTGCGTGTGTGGGTGAGTGGATAGATGGTCATAGGTAAAATAAATTTTTTCAAATTTATACCAGTATAAGCTAGAAAGACTTTTTTAAATAAAAAATTAATGTTTTGTGTTTTCGAAATTTGAAAAAATTCATTTTACCACCTACGACCATCTATCCACTCACCCATACACGCACGCATGTACGCACGCACACACGCATACGGAACACACACATACATACACATACATACAAACACGCGCGTGTGCGCGCACGCATACACAGTCATGAATGAGTTTAGAGTCATAAAATACTGCGAAAGCGACGAGTCGCGGGGTCTCAGCTGAATGACACACATATACATACGCACGCGCACGCGCATAACAAAGCGTAAATCCGACCGGGCAACCTCCTCGTATGCTTTGGGTAACGCTAATGCCGGCGGTATTTTTTCAAATTTTTAAAACACAAAACATTAATTTTTTATAAAAAAAAATTTCTAGCTTATGCTGACACTTACTCATCTTCAATGTATTGTCAGCGTAATTGAAAACAGTTTTTCAACGTCCGCCAGACGTTATTTTTAATTTTTTTTCTTGATTTCTACTGAATTTAAGCAATTTCACAATTTTTTGTACGTTTTGCCCCGTAAAACCATAGTGGCCACCATGAAGAAAATCTCATAGCTATTCGGCAAATTTTTTTTAAATGTAGGATACTTAAAAGTACAAAAAAACGTAAAGAATAAATTTTTGTTGTTGTTCTGCACAATTGTTTTTTGGATCTAAATAAGAAAGTAAAAAATTGCAAATTTTTACGACATCTTTACTCACTTGTAATGTATCCAAACATCTTTATGAAAAAATTGGCGATTATACGACTTGATAGAGCAAAGTTTTAGCTTTAAGAATCCATTTTGCGAATTGCGGTACGATGATTTTTAACGGAGTTATGAGCAATCAAAGTCAAAATGCTCATTTCTTATTCAATCCGCGTTAACTCAGTAACAAAAAATCGTAGAAACATTTTTAAAAAAAGATTTTGTAGGGAAAACTTCGAGCTTTCACATTGGGAAGTCAAAAAATTTCGCAGGATTTTTTTGAGCACGTGACAGGCCCACAAAGTAAGAAGAAAATTTCCCATTTTGTCCAGCTCGTGGTTTTCTATATGTAAAAATTACCAAACTCACAGAAACTAAAAAAAATAGTGATCTTCTGAAGTAGAGATTTCAAGCTTTAAAACCCTTTTTTTAAACTTAAATTTTGTTCATTTTTAACGAAGATACAGCTGCTCAAATTTTGCCTAGTTTTTAAGAAAATTTAAGTGTTCCTTTAATTTTTGTGACGAGTTTATATATATATATATATATATATATATATATATATATATATATATATATATATATATATATATATATATATATGTATATGTATATTTAATTGCTTTTAAACGAATTTACACAGTATAAACAGCGACAATAAGCGTCTGCATTTTTTATGTAGTCGTTGCCAGGTCACATGACTTGCTGCCATCTTTCTGATTGCAAAGATGGCAGCAAGTCTTCTGAACGCTTAAGAGTAAAAAAGAGAAGTATCTTTCTTTTTGTCATACATACAGGCCGTCATATTCCTGGTGTATTCCCACTAACTGAAATTGGGACCCACTAAAAATGTTTACTGTCGCTACTGTTTATACTGTGGAATCTACAGATTCATATACAACATTTGATGTCAAAAAAATAACTCATTTTTTAGGTAACTTCTGATCAAACACGATGGAAAATGAATTCTTTAATAAAATAATATAAAGAATGCGTTGATCATAATTCCAAATCTGGAAGAGATCCAAAGATGTTTCCTTATTCTCCTTAAATCCAACTGTGATTGAACAATTTCTTTAGGTTTAGAGCTTAAAACACCTTTCGTAGACCGAGACTAAAGCTTAGGACTTAAAACATCTATTGTAGACCCGGACTCATAGTGTTTTAAAAGCATCTTAAAGAGATTACAACTTTTTTCTCAAAAATCAAGTTTTATTTAAAGAAATTAGTCACTTTAAAAATTTTTTGAAAACGAGGACTTGTACGACTCATCGGAATCACGTGTCCCCCTTTAAATAAAACAACTTTTTTCTCTAGATTATACACATTCAGGGTGGAATAAAGCGTGATGAATTTTTATCTTCAAAAGTATTGTTTTTAGAAAAAGAATGTTTCAAACAAAAATTGTTGATTCTAATGTGAGTCATTTCGTACAAGTTCTCATTTTCAAGAAATTTTAAAGATGACTAATTTCTTTAGATAAAACTTGATTTTTGAGAAAAAAGTTGTAAATCTCTTCAAGACGTTGGATTGGAAATAAAATATCCTGATTGTGCTCGTCATCACTATCTGATGAAAATTCACTGCTGCTGTTGCTGCTACTACTGCTACTTCTCAGGGCCGTGCGAAAAGAAAACTGCGCCCAGGGCATAGCATGAGTTTTGCGCCCTTTCCGCGGTTAAAAAACAAAAATTTGACTGGTACAAAATGCCCGAATGCCGTGTAGTTTTATAAGTCCGCCTTTCGCACAGGTAATATTTTTTGTGGAATTTGAAATAAATAATGAATAGTTTTTTAGTTCTAATAAATATGTAACATACATAAATATTGTTAGGTATTTATATTATTATAATAAAACTAGATTAACTCATAAATTAGAACAATAAAGCTTCTTTTTTATTAAAAGTATTTTTCTTACAATTAGTCTTTAGTTAATAAAATAAAGCTGTTAATACAATAAAATTTAAATCTTGAGTTAATAGAATAAAACTTGTTAATATAATAAAATTGTTTGGACAATTACAAAAATAAAATTTGTTAATAAAATAAAACTTTTCTTTCTCCGTTTGGACAATCACAAAAATAAAATTTGTTGATAAAATAAACTTCTCTGTTTAAACAATTACAAAAACATAACTTGATATTAGAAAATAATTACGTCAACTTTACTTTCCTAACTTTTAAGGAAGCAAAATTATCAATTATTTTTTCCAAATCTAACAGTTAACAGTTAACAGTTAACAGTTAACAGTTTTCCAAATCTAACAGTATAACAGTTGCGTTATTTCGTATTCAATTGCAAGTATACTTAAATTGCTTAATCTCTTTTGGCCCATTGCAGATCTTAAGTAATTTTTCACCAATTTAAGTTTGCTGAAGGATCTTTCCGCTGATGCGGAGGTGACTGGGATATTAAGTAAATCCTATATGTTGTCTCCATATTTTTGTAATTAGGTGTCAAGTCAAAATCATGAATTAATTGAAGGATTTCTAAGTGGTCCATTTGTTTAAAATTTTCGTTTAAAGGCGGAAACAATTTTTTCGCACTCAGTACTTCACTCAAAAACTCCGGCCCGTTCAAGTCAGCAGCATATTTATCAACCAGACCCATACAAAATTTGCTCAAAATATTTTCGTCCATTGATACTATATTTGAGGCAGAAAGAAATTCAAAATCTTCAGATACCTTCCGAAGTTTTTCAAATCTCCAGTTAAGTTGCTCGATTATTGTATCAATAGCTTCCAAGTAAGCAACACGAAATTTCGCACTCTTATTTAAATTGGCACTTTCATCAGAAGCTTCATCATCAAATTGTTTTTTTGTTTTTCTTTTTCGATTCTCCTTAAATACAGGATCTATATCTAATGATTTGGCCAAATCTATACTTTCCTGTAGAAAGTTTGGAAACTTCTCATTTCTTATTGTGTATATAATATTTTTCAGACTTTCAATAAGTTTGCTAGCGATCGAAACTGTAATAGTTTTTTTCTGTAGAAGAACATTTACATTATCAATTTCCTCCAAGATGTTATTCCACACTACCAAACTGCAGATAAAGTAAAATTTTTTTATCTGTTTTAAAAAGTTTTTTGCTCCTGAGTATGTCTCCTCATTTTTTTTAATTTGCGTAAGGTCTTCCAGAGTTTTTAAAATATTTGGCAACTTTTTGTACACTGCAGAAACAGCTTGCTTTTTCGATGACCATCGAGTATCACAATGTTTCTTCAAAGAAACATGTGCCATAAGGATGTCCCATCTGTCAGGAGAAGATGAGAAAAAGACAAATAAACTTTGGACAATACCAAAAAATGTCATCATTTCTGGTGATACGCTAGCGGCGTGAACTCCAATTAGATTTAATGAATGTGATGAACATGGTACAAAATAAGCTAATTTGTTGACTTTGATCATGCGAGCCTACACTCCTTTGTATTTCCCTGCCATGTTCGCACCATTGTCGTAACACTGAGCTCTACAATTCTGGTGGTCTAAGTTATCAGCCTGCAATTTGTTTAAAATATCTTGTGCTTTGTATCTTGTGCAGCCAGTCCTTCACCCGTTTTTTGTTTGGTTTCTATAAAATCGATAAACCTTTCTTCAATTGAACATTTTCCATTTTGTGTTACCTTAACATATTGTATGATCTGGGTCATTTGCTCTTTGTGAGCTGTATCTGGAGTACAGTCAAAGGAAATAGAAAAGTACTTTGCTTTATGAATTTCGCTAACAATGATATTTTTACTTTGTGGGCAAGTAGGCTTATCACTTTATTCTGTATAATATTTGAAAAGTAAGAGATATGTCTTCCTGGAATCTTTATGGCCTCGACGCGACGTGACATCGTATTTCTGGGTCGTGTTTTGCTATTAACTTAATAGTTTTCAGAAAAATGCCGCAATTATTGTCGTCTATATCATTTGATAAGCCTCTTAATGCCAAATTATTCTCGGCGCAATAAAAAATAGCGTTTATTATCGCTTTCAAAATTTTTCGCCATTTATTTTTTTCTGACTGAATATTTTTTTCGAGTTCAGATGTAATAACATGACCTGAATTCAATCGTCTATCAAGTTCTTTCCAATGAATGTACGAGTTTCTATGTTCCTGCGAGTTTTCA
>JASTWK010000245.1:102500-256702 GCA_030770225.1 Temnothorax unifasciatus
AGAGCCACGGCACAGGGCGCCTCCCAGCAACAAATGCCCGAGCGGGCGCAAAAACATCAAGTGCACCACGTAATGTACGGGATAACAACGCACAAGATTCCTCAACGTAAGTGGCGTGCGGCAGATTGCTAACCACAGATCTGGCGCTGCTAACATGAGGCTGAAGAAATTCAAGAAACTCGGAATCAACAATACCCCTATAACTTCGTCGTGAAATAGAGCGCCGAATGTCGACATTGAAATTAATTGACAGCGAAAGTTCAATAAGATCATGACCAGCTATGAAAGGACATGAGGATTTGTTAAACGATAATATCTTGTCACGATCATCAACGACCAATACATCAAGCCATGAGTCGGAGGAAGCGGTATGATAGGTGGCGTCAGAGTTTACAACGTGTAGCGACAGGCCAAGCATCAGTTCGCGGAAGTAGCTCGCCTCGTAATTATTTGCCAGCAAGTTACAATTAAAGTCACCACCAATAATTATATTCTTATAAAGATGTGAGCAGCCTGTTAACGACTCTACAAAATCATGGAGTAGGTGACCCTTTGGTCTCCTGTATACCGACGCAAACAATATCGTCTCGTTATGAGGCGAGCGAACATCGACAATTAAATATTCCGGGTCATCAACAAGGCCACCCACGGACGCAGCCACCACCGCGGCCTTAAGCGAATTATGAATATAGCAGGCGACACCCCCACCAATCCGACCAACTCGATCATTACGAATCAAAAAGTAATTATTCAACGCCACAAGATCATCAGAGACGCCAGCATGGAGCCAAGTCTCGGATACGGAAATGATGTGGTAAAGATTGGTGTTGAAGTGAAGCCGGATAAACTCAATGTGTCCCCGCAAAGAGTTGGCATTAAATTGAGCCACACGAATTGAGGCAGCACCCAAGACTGGACCGCGATGCAAGACGGAAGTCGAAGAGCGATCGGAATGCTCACGTCAAACCAGCCTATCGAGATCAGCGGCGGAATCGATCAAAATAGCAGGCTCGCCGTCCGAGAGTCTGACGTATATACGTCCCCCCCTTACCCAGACGTACTTGTACCCCTTGTCCTTGGCAGTACGCTTGGCATGCTGCAACAACTCGTGTATCCCCTTAGGCAGCAGCTCATTAACATAAACGCCCCGATCAGAGTTAACACCACAAACTTCCCTCTGCGTGAGTGCGCGACGCGCTCGCTTCTTAGATATTACAATATCACGAACCGCGGACGAGGCCAATGTGACGATGAAAGAGTTAGTAGCTAAAGTAGGCAAAGGGCGGTCGGAAGCCACTGCCGGCACAGGCCTACGAGTAACCGGCCTAACGTTAAGAATATGGCACGACAGTTCCGGGATTTCCAATAGCGTGAATATATCGCGCACACACTCAGAGGGAGTGACAGACATCGTGGCAGGCATGCCCGATACGATCAACTCATTCCCGGTCTCCCGCGCAACAGAACCAGAATCAGCACGATCGCTCCTAAGCCCCGAATCTCATCCGTAAGAGCTTCACACCGCCGCTCCAACTCAACAATACGCTGGCTGTTTCGTTCTACATTGCTCGCAATACAATTCAGCTTGTCGAGTTTATCCTTAAGTTCAACATTAGTTCGCCGCTGTTCCTCAACAAAAGCCGAAAATTTCGCGTTAGACTCGCTCAGCTTCTCAGACAGTCTTGCATTAGATTCACTCAGTTGTTCGGTCAAACGGAGCAAAAGGTCATTTGTCGTGTTACATTGAGACTGAGACAGAGACAGCGACTGAGCGCCAACGCTAGCAGGAGCAGTCATAATGTCAAGTTCAACTGTTTGCGAACTTGATTGCAGCGGCGGTGCGGACGTATTAGCAAAATCAAATCGCGCGGCGTTCTCCACTTCAGGTGTGAGAGGTATGTTCGAAGATTCAGCTAACAACTTACAGCAAGTATCAGCGTATCTATAAAGAGAGTATGACCTAATGCAACCGGGATGAAACACCTTTAAGCAGTCGCACTCAATTGATACTTTTGCGATCGCTTTCTTGCACTTAGTGCACACACGCTGCATCCCCGTCGATCGATCAACAAAAGATAACGCAGAGTTTGAAGTCTCTAGATCCGCAAGCACGGTGTTATGCTACACAGCCAATCAGGAGTCACCAGATCACAGCAGCCCAAAGATCACACCAGGTGTCACTCAGGTAGCAGCATGCGTCACACAGCCAATCAGAAATCGCTCAAATACCGGAGCTCACAAAGATCACACCAGGTGTATCCATGTAACAGCATGCAAATATCCAGCAGCCAATCAGCATTCACTCAGGCAACATGTGCTCCAAGCACACAGATAAAGAAGACCGACAGCGATCCCAGACGCATGCGCAGCAGAGGTTGACGTCATTCACAGGATAATTCCAAGAATAAGGTTATGATAATCAGTACACTTGTCATCAAAATGCTCAGAATTTGGCAGCAAGCACCACAAAAACTGAATAATGCACGTGACAAGCAATAAAAAACCTGCTTACACCTGCAACAAAATGGCCCGGAGGCAACTCACGGCAGCAGAAATATTCAATCAAAGCAGGAGCAAGAATACAAGCAAATGAATATACTCACAGAGAGAGAGAGAGAGAGAGAGAGAGAGAGAGAGAGAGAGAGAGAGAGAGAGAGAGAAGGGAGAAAAGGAGGAAAGAAGGGTGGGAGGGAGGGAGGGAGGAAGAAAGGGAGGGAGGGAGAGGGAGAGGGGGAGAGAGGGAAAGGGGAGAGAGAGGGGGGAGGAAGAGATTGATTGATTGATTGATGTCTTTATTTAGCCTTTGGCTACTTTATACATAAACACGCTATAAAATGTATATAACATAAACAAACCAGTGCCTGAATAACTTTCTTATACAATAACAATCACACCACTACCTTTCCCTATCCATTTACACACTTATCTGCTCTTATTGTCTCTCTCTTTTATGTATTTTGCCAGCTTTGTTTTAAAACTTTTTATTTCCGTTATATTCTGTATTTCTACTGGAATATTATTAAACATTTGGAACCCGCTATACGTTAGATTCTTATGTGCTTTTAGTGTTCGTGTTCTTTCTACTACTATGTTTGCATTATTTCAAGTCTTATATGCATGTCTCTCACTAATTTTTTTTATTTCACTTGATAAGTATTCTGGCACCATATTATTCCTCATCTTATATACTAGTATACATACATTATATTCCATTCTTTGTTTTACACTCATAAAACATAAAGCCTCCAACATAGATTTAATCGCCGTATACCTATTTACATTTAGTATTATTCGCATTGCACGATTTTGAGTTTTTTGTAACATTTGCATCAAGCCCTGATTGAAATTTAACATTATACTACTACAATATTCGTAATGCGGTGCGATTATTGTTTTATATATCAATATTTTTACATAACTACTTACAACATTCCTTATTCGTCCTAAAAACCCTTTTTTTCCTACTTTTTTTGCCATGTACCAAGCATGCTTCTCGAAAGTTAAATGCCTATCTATAGTTATGCCTAGATATTTTGTATCATGCACTTCTGTAACTGTTTCATTTCCTATGTATATATTATAATTGGTTCTCTTACTTACTTTCCTAGGGTCGTAAATGGCCATAAATACAGTCTTTTTAACATTAATTTTTAACGAATTTTTATTTAACTATTCAGTCAGTGCAATCAATATTTCATTTAAAGTTTGAATTATAACATCCATATTGTCACCATACACATATACCTTTTTATCGTCAGCAAAGAGTCTAAACCTACATTTTTTGTTCCTATATACCGTAATCACATCATTAATATATAGAATAAACAACAATGGCCCCAATATGGATCCCTGTAGTACTCTTGTCTTAATTTCAAGTTTACCAGACAATATATTTCCAATTTTAACTTGTTGAGTCCTATTCTCCAAGTATGATTCAAACCATTTTAGTACCGTTCCCACTATACCGTACATTTTCAACTTTTTAATTAATTTTTTCCGGTCAATTGTTTCAAATGCTCTTTTAAAGTCTGTAAACATTACTCCTATTCTCTCATTCTTATCCATTCTTCGTCTCCACTCTATAATTCTTTTTGAATCGCTGTCTCACACGAATGCCCTGATCTAAAATCTGACTGTTCTGCAATTAATATTTTATTTTTCTCAATGTAATCGAGCAGCTGATCCTTTACCACTTGTTCTAAAATCTTTTCGTAGACCGGTAAAGCGTTTATCAATCTATAATCCTCAGCTTTGTCACTGCCTACTACTTTTGGGATTGGTGTAATTATTGAGTTTTTCCAATTTTCCGGTACTTTTCCTTCTTGTAAAGATTTATTTATTAATCCGAGTATCTTTTCTTTATTTATTCTCCATGTCATTTTAATTTCTTCTGCTGTAATACCTTCTCCCCCTCCTTTCTTTATATCTATCCCTGTTATTACTTTATCTAATTGTTTTTCAGTTATTTCTTTGAATTCCTTTATTTCACTGTTGCCTTCCCTTTCATATTCAATTTGTGTATTTTCCACTCTATCTATTTCGTTTACAATACCAACTACACTCTCAATGAAGAATCTATTAAACTTCTCCGCAATTATTTCCTTATTCGTATAACTTATCCCATCAAATTTAACACTTTTAAACTCCGCTCTCGTTTTCTTTGTGCCTATTAATTCTTTCAACGATTTCCACATCTCCCTCGATTTGTTCCTGTTATCATCTATATTTTTCTCATAATAATCTCTTTTCTTCTCTCTAATTTTAGCTACTGCCTCATTTCTATATCTTTTGAACTCTTTTCAATCCTTTTCCACCTTTGACTGCACTGCTTTTTTATATGCTCTGTCTCTTACCCTTAGTATTTCCCTCACTTCTTCATCTATCCATCTTTTTATTTTCCATCTAACAGGTATAACTTTTTTAATCTTTGACGCGATTTCGTCTATTGCTGCTATTATACCGTTTATTGTACTATTCGCTAATAAATCCACATTATTATTACATTCTATATTGTCTTTCAGTTTGTCATCTAATAAGCTTTTAAATCGCTCCTCATTAAAATTACTATAGTCCCTTTTATAATATGTAATAATTTCTTCATTTTCTTTATCGTTCATTGTACTAATATTGACTTTTATTATATTATGGTCTGTAATTTTTGGTAGTTGCAGCACATCGACCTTACTAAAGAAATTTGAAAATACCAAATCTATAATAGTCTTCAAATTTCTTTCACACCTCGTCGGTTTTTGTACATATTGCTTCAACCCCAGACTTCCCATTTCTCTACTAAGCCTTTCCGTATAATGATTCTTTTTACTCATATCAATGTTCATATCCCCTAGTATGATTACATGTCCTTTATCAACTAATCTTTCACACTGATTAACAATTAATTCAATAAATTTACCATCACTTGTGCTTGGTAAATGGTACGTATTACCAATTACAATATCTTCACCTTCCCCCACGTTAACCTGTATTACACTCAACCACATAACCTGCTTGTTCTCTCTCTCATCATCCTCTATATTCTCTATTATTCTATATCTCAATGACTTTTTTATGTAGGTTAAAACTCCACCCGTCCGCCGACTTCTATTGGTATTTGCTCTAACTACATTGTAATTCTCAATACTAATTTCCACATCACCAACTTCTTTGTATACATGTGTTTCTGTAAGACATAAAATTTTTGGTCTGATTTTATTTGCTAATTTTTCAATTTTGTTTTTATGTACTAGAAAACCCTGTGCATTAAGTAACAATATATCTGTTTTCTTGAAACCTCTTTGTTTATCTCTATCTATTTTTCTCCTACTTTTTTTCTAACTGCTAACAGTGCTAACCATCATAATATATAATATCTTTCTGCATTTTATTTACTATTTTTTTATATGATTCACATTCTCTATCCGTTATTTCATGATTAATATCTATTCCTGTCATTTTAAATTCTTTAACCATCGAGATGCAGTTGGCACATTTTTTATCTTGTGATCGGCATTCTTTTTCATTATGATTTCCCGCACATTTCCTACAGTGGAGCGAGTGTGTTGTGCATGCGTGTGAGAGTTGCGGATAAATTAGGCGAGAGTTTAGAGGGAAACAGGAGTCGAGGTAGACGTTAAACCGGTAGATAGGTAGGAAGAAGATCTGAAATTTAGGATAGGATAATAGAAGTAGCAGGGAAATATTAATTAGTGAAGGAAAAGAGCGCTAAATGTTGTAGAGTGAGGGAGAGGTTAGGTGAGAGAAGGCGGGAAAATAACGCGGTGCGTTCCAAACGGGAGCGAGATTTGCGTCACGCATAGAGTAGGTAGCGTCACTAGACGGAACAGTCTAGGCATAGAGGCAGCGGTTAAGAAGATTGACTAGAAGACAAGCGTGAACGTGGGACGTACAGGATGGAGGGAGAAGCGGACGAGAGCGGGAAAGTAGCAATAAGGAAGAGTCCAAGCAGTGAGAAAACGAGTAAAGAAATTTTTGCCACACCAAAAGAAGAAAAAAGAGGAAAAGGAAGACTTACAAAGGAGGAGTTAAGAATAAGAGAAAGATCGAACTCGGTCAGCATATTGGAGTTTATGACGAGCGATAACAGCACGGCATGCGAGTTAGCGAAAGCTAAGAGGAAAAGAGAGGAAAACGAACAACGTGCGAAGGAAATTTTTAAAAGAGATAACAAGACTGTGAGAACGCCACCAGGAATGGGCAAATCGAAGGAAGGAGTCGGCGCTGTAGGTGAGAAGAGAGAAGCGAGAGTTCTGTCTGCAACAAAGAAGGATGAAGAGGACGGTTCGCTATTAGTAATCTTGAGAGAGATTAGAGACGAGATGAGGGACATGAGGGACGAGATGAGAGAGATGAGAGAGAGGATGAACGTCTTAGAAGAGGATTGGAGAAAAAAAGAAGAAAAGGTAGCGGAGAGGATGGATAAGATAGAAAAAAGGCTATCGAAAATCGAACGAAGAAGTGAAAACACAACGGATGAGTCGACCGGCGGCAAAATAGAGGAGATTGTGGAAAAGGTGGCGGAGATTGTTAAGAAGAAAGAAAGAAATATGAAGAAAAGGAAGGAAAAGAAAAATAATCTAGTGATTAGAGGTTTATATAAAGAGGAAAACAAGAGTTTAATGGACACAGCGGAGACGTTTTTTGAGAGGGAGTTCGGTGCAAAAACGGGAGTAAAGAAAATGCGGTCAACAGGCAGGGTAGGAAGAGAGATAGTAATAGTTGAAATGGACTGCTGGGAATCGAAGGATAACATCATGAAGGAGAAGAAGAAGCTAGGAAGTAAGAAAATTTTCATTGATCACGACCTGACCTTCGAGGACAGAGAAGTGCAAAGACGAATAAAAGAAAGGGCATGGAAAGAGAAAACAGAAGGAAAATGGGTGAAAATAGGTTATAGGAAGCTAGAGGTGCAAGGTAGGAAGTACGTATGGAGCGAGGTAGAAAATACGCTAATAGAAAAAAAAATTTTTAGATGGCTGCCAAGTTAGGAGAAGAGTACCAGCAAGTTATGGCATTCAAGAGGACAACAGGCGAACAACACGAAAGGAGGTCGGAAAAGCGAAGCAGCAGAAGAATGAAAATAGGCGAAAGATAATTTTTTGGAATGTTGCGGGTATTGAGAGGCAGGACAAAGATTTCTGGAATTACATAGTAGGTTTCGATTTTATAGGGTTATGTGAAACATGGTTAGAGGAAAAAGGATGGGATAGAATCAAGGGTAGACTGCCGGAAACGCACAACTGGAAAAACATTAACGCGGTAAGGGAAAGGAAGAAGGGTAGGGCAAAGGGAGGTTTACTAATAGGTATTAGAAAAGACTGGGTGGCAGATGTTGAGAATTATGAAAGTGTATTGATTACAGAAAGAATTGCGCGAACGAGAATAGTAAAAGAGGAAAAAGGACTAAATATTTTTACAGTATATAATGTAGGAGCAAAGAAAGATGTTGAAGAGATAATGGCGAAAATAACAGAGCATTGCGAAGGATGCGAAGGAGAGGATATTATTATAGGAGGCGACTTTAATATTAGAATAGGAAACTTAGGAGGTTGTAGGGACGAGGAGTGTGATTTTGAAAGAGAGAGTAAAGATAAAGTCATAGGAGACGGCGGTAGAAATTTTGTGGATATGATAAATGAAAAAGGATGGTACTTTTTGAATGGATGTACAGAAGGGGACTGGGATGGAGAATATACGTATGGGTGCGAGAGGGTGCTCGGTAATTGATTATGCAATTGTAAACGATAGTGTGCAAGAGCAAGTGTTGGAATTTAGAATAGGGGACTCGGATCATTTGCCTCTGACCTTGTTACTGGAGGAAGAGGAGAATACGAGACAAATGGAGGGATGGGCAGTGGGGGAAGAAGAGGAACAGAATATGTCAAAGAAGATCATATGCTGGAACGAAGATGCAAGGAAATTATACAGGGAGAGGACGGAGGCATGGAATAAAAACGAGGTCCAGGAAATTGAGTCGGTGGATAAAAAATGGGAGAAAATAAAAAACTAGGTCCTTGGAGCCTTAGTTTATAAGGTAATTAAGATTAAGAAGAAAAAAAAATTGGGCACAAAGACTGGTGGGATAGGAGTTGTACCAGCAAGAAGAGGGAGGTGAAAAGAAAGTACAGAAGATGGAGAAGTTGAAAGGGAAGTAAGGAAGACTATTTGGAAGGTAAGAAATGCCTGAAGGGGTGGTTAGAGAAGAAAAGGATGGAGAAGAGAGAGAGAGAAGAAGAGGAATTAAGAAAACTGAAGGACGAAAAGAAAATTTGGAACTACATAAACAGTCGAAGAAAGAAGAAAGAATGGAAAGAGAATAATATTCCGAAAGAGAAATGGAGAAGTTATTTCATGGAGCTGTTAGGTGGGACCGAGATGGAGGGAAGGGATGAGGCGTTGGAGGTGCGTGACATGGGAACAGAAGAAAGAAATGAGGAACAGATTCAAGATATAGAAAGGGAGTTGCAAGAGGAGGAGATAGTGAGGGCAGTCAGGAACATGAAGTTAGGCAAAGCTGCAGGTGTCGATGGAATCCCAATGGAAGCATGGCTGTATGGTGGCGCAGCGATAAGAGGGACTCTAACTAATCTGTTGAAGCTCATTTGGAAGGAAGGTAAAGTTTCGACGGAATGGCGAACAAGTATAGTTGTCCCCCTATATAAAAAGGGGGATAAAGAGAGAACAGACACTATAGAGGAATCTCTCTCCTGCGCACTGCATACAAGGTATATGCGGAAATTCTAAGGAACAGATTGGAAGAAATAATGGAGATGAAAGGGATGATACCTGACAGCCAAGCCGGCTTTAGAAAAGGGAGGTCTACGATGGATAACATATTTATCTTGAACCATATAGTGCAAAGGGAAAAGGAGAAAGGTATGACAACTGGGAAAGACAAGATTTTTGCAATATTTGTGGATCTAAGGGCAGCATTCAACAACGTTGACAGAGGAATTTTATGGAAGATAATGGAAGAGAAGGGAGTAGATCGCAGTTTAATAAACAGGATAAAAGAAATTTACAAAGAGACGGAGGTGACAATACGAACGAGGGATGAGTTCACAAGGTGCTTCAAGACGAAAAAATGTGTGAGGCAGGGCTGTGTGATGAGTCCCGCCCTGTTCAATTTATACAACGCGGACATTGATAAAGTTTTAGAAAAGCGTGGTATAGGAGGAGTGGAGCTTGGAGGAGTAAGAGTGTGGTCATTAGCATACGCGGATGATATGGTTTTAGTAGCGAAAAATAAAGAGGCTTTACTAGATATGATGAGCATGTTAAAAATATTTCTAAAAGAAAGGAAACTAGAATTAAATACAGAAAAAACTAGAGCGTTGGTATTTAATAGTAAAGGCAAAAAAGGCAGAATGACATGGAAATGGGGCGAAAAAATAATAGAGGAAGTAGAAATGTTTAAATATCTGGGTTTCGCGTTTAATAGGAAAGGTAACTATGTCGATCATATAAAAGAGCTGAAAAGAAAAGGAAGGATCGCTGCAAATAGGGTCTGGGGTTTAGGAGAAAGATTATGTAAAGATGATTTCAGTAGGAGATGGACGCTTTTTAAGTACCTAGTGAAAAGTGTGATGGAATACGGAGCAGAGATATGGGGGTGGAGTGAAAAAAAGGAGTTGGAAAAAGTCATGTTGGATTATGTAAGATGGATATTTAGACTAGATTTTTGCACACCGAGGTATGTAATACTAAGGGAACTAGGACTTGAGAAACTTAAAATCTGTTGGGGTATAAGAGCCATGAGGTTCGAGAAGAGAAGCAGAGGGAAAAAAGATGGTAGTTTAGTAAAGGCATGTTGGGAGGAAAAGGACACAAGGGATAAAAAGAAAAAGGATTTATATAATTTGGAACGAGAAAGGTTTTATAATAGCAATGGTTGGAGCTCTGAAGTAATAAAAGAATTAAATAATAAAGGTAAAAATACTGAAGGCTTAGTAAGAATAAGGAAACAGGATATTCAAGGGCAAATAATAAACAGTAAAATAGCAGAGGCAAGGTATAATACAAGGTACAAAGAGATAGAGGCGAGCAACAAAACACCGAGTTATTTATTAAAAGCGAACTTGGATAAAGTAAAAACAGGAGACGAGATTAGAGCAATAATAAAATTAAGGTGCAGCAATTTCGAGAACGCAAATAAATACTGGCTTGATGAAGAAGATACGAAATGTAGATTCTGCAAGTCAGGTAGGGACAATTTAGAGCATTATATAAGCGAGTGCAACATCACAAGTATATGGTTTGAGAATTTAGGTAGAAATAACGGAGAACGATTAGAGAATATATGCGATGACAAATTTAGAACGGAAAAGGGAAAGGTGCTAAATAGATTATAGAAAAGTAGAGAGGAATGCTACAAAAAAGATAACGGTTGTAAATAAAAATGTAAATAATAATGTTTGTAAAGAAGAATGTTGTTTGATGTGCGGATGGATGAGTGAGTTAAGTGGAATTGTAAACCAAGTCCTTTCTTGGCGTATAGCTGAAATAAAGATATATATATATATAATTTATATGTTTTATTGTAAAGTGGAAAAATATGTATTAATAATTATAAATTAAAAGATAATTTTAAAATATTATTAATTATTCTTTTTTCTGTATTACCATGTAATAATTACTATGTATTACTATGTAATATTTCCAAAATAATTGAACAATTAAAAAATATATTCAAAATATTACTTACAAATATATATAGATTACTTCTTCTTTATTCTGCCTTTTTCATTCTGCCTTCTTTATTCTGCTTTCTTTATTCTGCCTTCTTTATTCGTTGTTTCCTTTAATGTCACTTACCCTTTTTTTTTCCTCTTATAAATTGCTTAAGCTATAAACTGTCAAAAGTTTATCGAAAAAATTGAATATCCAACATCAAAATCAAGAATTTATCAAATTTAAAATGTTTATTTATAATAGAGTATATTTTTACTAAAATTTATTTATATTAAAAATCTATAATAATTATATATGTAAAATTAAAAATTTACATTTTAAGAAAATTACAAATTGGAAATTTTACATAAAAATGCTTGAGAACGCAATTACACTTTTTTTTAATAGACAAACAGACATACTAACCTAAGTATTATGACAGACAGACAGATTCAATTTAAAAAACTGTCACCCCCATCCCTTAAAAGTCTTATAAATTTTTAATTAATTTTTAAGTAATCAGTTTCAATAAATAAAAGTTTGTTGTTAAAAAAATTTTTATTAATATATATTTCAGAATTATAAAAATTTTTACACCAAGTATTAAGATCAAACATACTGTATTGCCATGTTGAATAAAAAATTTCGAAAATAAATTTATTTTATACAAATCACATTTTATTTCTTTCTTTTCTTCTTATTCTTATCAATATCCTGCTCTTTACGCTTTTTATTTTCTTTTTTATATTCAGCTTTACATTTTTCTTGATACTCATTTTGCTTTTCAAATTCCATTAGTGCATTTATTAATAGATGATCAAGCCCATCTTCTAGCACTGAAATTTTTTAATAATAAATAAGATTTAGTTATAAGTATACTTGACTTAAAATAAATAGGATAAAGAAAAGAATAGAAAGAAAAAAGTAAGAGCCGAAAAAATTAATTAATTATTATTTTTAATTAATAATAATAACAAATAATGACTATTTTTAATTACTAAATGATAACCATTTTATTTACCATTTAATTTATCATTTATAAGATTTACTAAAATAGGGAGAAGAGAAAAATAAGTAAAAAATAAAAAAAATATTAATTTTTGTTTATTATTTACCATTTCTAAATTCTTCGATTTCTCTTCTATTTATTTCACTCATACTGCCCGTACTGCCATTTTCACTCTGTTGATTTGTTTCATTACTGGTAACTTTTTATTTCATGTTCATTTGTTTCATTTATAATCACGTTTTCAATTTTATTCGGTTGCATTTTATCTATGCTGATATCTATAATAATAATTATAGATAGTTTTTATATATAGATCTATATCTTTTTATAGAAAGATATTTACTAAAATAAGAAAAAAAGAAAAAAATAGGGAAATAAGTAAAAGAAACAATTATGTAATATTTACCATTACTAAATTCTTCGTTTTCTCTTCTAGCTATTTCATTACCATTTTGTATTTCATGTCCATTTGTTTCATTCACATTTTCCGTTTTATTCAATTTTATTTCATCCATGTTGATATCTATAATTATAAATAAATCTTTATATATCTATACATATATCTATATCTCTTTATATATCTATACATATATCTATATCTCTTTATATATCTATATAATATCTTTCTATGTATGAGGTTTAGGTTGTCCGAATAAATGAACCAAATTTGTTTCTCTGTAAATAAGAGATTTTATCTTATAATCGATATTACTATTTACAATGTGTACACAAATTACTAGTTACCTGTAAATAAGAGAAACGACAATTAAGGTTAATCATTCGTCTCTCTTTCACAACTCTTCTTTAATCACCTCTATCGTTTATAGCAATTGATTCTCTTTATGTGACCTTTTTATTCTCACACGTGTTCTCTCTTATATTTCTTCTCTCTATCCCCCCTCCGCTCAGCTCTTCCTTTAATCCTCGACGAGACATCCAGCGGGTGTCATAGAAACGCGCGTGGAGCCTCCTAAGCGCGCTAGATTTAAAGAGGGTGTACTTTCTTTACATCTCCCCTCTCCGGGATGGGAATTTCACAATCTTTTCAATCGTCCTCGTCCTCCCGCCATGGGGTTAGTTTTGTCACATGGAATAGGTTTGTATCTTGGTTTCTTTTCTCAGTTTTTATTTTATAGATCGAGTTTGAAACTTTTTCTTCTATTGTGAATGGTCCGATTCTTAATTCTTCTAGCTTTCTCCTGTTGAGTTTGTTTCCATTTTCTATGAATACCGTGTCTCCCACGTTGAATTCGTGGTGTTTTCTATTTTTGTCAAATATATTTTTATTATACTTATGCGATCTTAGTGTTCTTTCCAATGCTAGCTCCTTGTCTCTTCTCCAGTCTTCTCCGTTTTTCTTTCTTCTTAATTCTTCTGGTATGTTGCTGGTGTCTGTGCCCTGTAATAAGTACTCTGGTGTAAATCCTGTGATTGTGTGTTCTAGTTTATTATACTTGTTCACACATTCTCTCGCTATTGATGTCCATGCTCTTTTCTTGTTCTCTTCGTTTATTCTACATCTTATTTTATTTATTAGCGTTTGATTCAACTTTTCGTTCAGACCATTAGAAAATGGTGCATTTATTGCAGTAAAAATTAGTTGCACTTCTTTCTTTTTTAAATAGTCCTTAAATTCTCTCGAATTTATTCCGGGGTATTGATCCGTTAAGATTGTTCCGATATTTTCTATTTCTAGCACAGTTTGAACTAATTTTATAAAATCATTGGCGTTTTTGGGTTTTTGATGTTGAAATAAACGCGTATCTCGTGAAATGATCGACGAGTAGATGTATATATTTTTTGGTCGATCTATTGCTCTCAAATCCTCCAATTGTGTCTATGGACATAATTTCGAAAGCTTTAGTCGCTGGTCCTAACTGTGACATTGAGCCGAATTTATGTTGTCCTCTTGATTTATTCCTAATGCATGTATCGCATTCTTTACATATTTTTTTTATATTCTTCATTAAATTTTTAGCAGTATAATATGGGCTTATTTTCATTCTTGTTTGTGTTATTCCTGTGTGACACCATTCTTTGTGTACTTTCTTAATTAAATCGATACTGGCCTTCTCAGATAATATGATTTTCTCTCTTTTTTTTATCTTCTTATAATATATTTCATTTCTTTTTATCAATTTTTCTTTTTTATTTTGTAGTGCTATGTTGTTCATCTGATCTAATTTTATGTCATCTATTTCAATAAAATTTATCGTTTTCAATAAGTCCTCTTCGTCTTCTATCTTTGGTTCTAACACCGGGTTTCTACTTAAGCAGTCCGCCTCTGTATTATTTTTCCCTGGGATGTATATTATTTTAAAGTCGTATTGGGATAGGTAGTGCGTTAGATCGCCTAATTCTTCGTCTGTTCGTGCTTTTATATTCATGTTTTGTAGTGGTTTGTGGTCCGAGTGTATTTCGAAGTATCTCCCTATCAACCAGTGTTGCCAGTATTTTATTGCCTCTTTTATGGCTAGGCATTCGAGATATATCGCTTTTTTTCTCTTTTGTGTTTCATTGAGTTTCCTCGAAAAGTAGGCCACAGGTTTTTCTTTTCCATCATTTTGTGTTTGTTTTAAAATTGCCCCTATGCCTTTCAGTGATGCATCTGTATATATTTTGATTGGAAGGTCTTTGTCGAATATCTCTAACACTGGTTGGGAGCATAGTATCTCCTTTATGTTTTTGAAAGCTTTTTCGCAATCTTCTGTCGTTACGAATTTTGTATTCTTCCTTAGTAGTTGGTGTAATGGGTCTAATAGTATTGAGCTCTTTTCTATATACTCGTGGTAAAAGTTTATTTTTGCCAGAAATTGCCTGATCTGCTTTTGTGGGGTAGGAGTCGGGGATTTTTTTATTGATGTTATGTTATCTTTCAATGGTGTAACCGTGTTTTCTCCTATTACATGTCCTAGATATCTAACTGAACTAGCCGCGAACGTGCATTTCTTAAATTTTAACCTGAATCCTTCCTTTTTTATTGCATCTAAGACTTTTTTTATGTGGTCTAGGTGCTCTTCAAACGTCCGTGAGTGTATTAGGATGTCGTCTATATAGTTTATCGCGAAATCAAGTAATCCATATTTTCTCAGTATGTTAATTAGGATCCGTTGGAATATAGCTGGAGACGTTTTTAAACCAAACGGTAGACATGTCCATTGAAAATGACCATCTTGCGTTACAAATCCTGTTTTTCTTCTATCTTCAATGGGCGTATCCCGTTTGGGCACGTAACGATTCGACACCGCATGATTAGACACGCACTTTTGGACACGTAACTATTGAACACCGCACGATTCGGCACCGCATAATTCAACACTGCACAATTGGACACCGCACGATTGGACACCGCATGATTCGACACCGTACAATTCGACGCGAATATTGCACGATTCGACACCGCACGATTCGGCACCGCACGATTCGACACGAACATTGCACGATTCGGCACCGCACGATTCGACACGAACATTGCACGATTCGACACCGCACGATTCGACACCGCACTTTTCGACACGCACGATTCGACACCGCACGATTCGACACCGCACTTTTCGACACGCACGATTCGACACCGCACGATTCGACACAAACAATTCGACACCGCACGATTCGACACGCTCGATTCGACACCGCACGATTCGACACTCGACACGAACATTGCACGATTCGACACCGCACGATTCGACACCTCACTTTTTGACACGCACGATTCGACACCGCACGATTCGACACCGCACTTTTCGGCGCGCACGATTCGACACAGCACGATTCGACACCGCACGATTCGACACGCACAATTCGACACCGCACGATTCGACACGCTCGATTCGACACCGCACGATTCGACACCGCACGATTCGACACGCTCGATTCGACACCGCACGATTCGACACCGCACGATTCGACACCGCACTTTTCGAAACGCACGATTCGACACCGCACGATTCGACACCGCATGATTAGAAGCAAGAGCTAATATAAAAAATTAGAGAGTAACAAAACTCGCAAAGAAAGATAATAAATAAAAAACTATTACGTTTTTTTAAATTGTGTTTATTTTTAATTTTATATATCATCATATACATAGTGTCATCATATACATAGTGTCATCATATACATAGTGTCATCATATACATAATGTCTCAAAGCACTACCCAACGCTTGTCGAAAGGTAGGAGTCGAGATTCGAGATTAACATAAAAATTGCCTACCATTTTGCGACATTCGCAATAATTATCGAGTTTTCAAATGTTAAAATCGTACAAGTGAAAGCGCGCGAGGAGAAGCGCTCGAGCCGCCTAAGCTATATAGCTATATAGCACGGCCCATTGTATCAAGCATTGTCTTTCGATGCGTGGCAAAAAGAAAGAACGACGTTGGAAGCACGAAGCACAGGCTGCGATGTGTTTCTCTTTTCTTTTTCACGCATCGAGCAATTAATGCCGACACACTGGACCGTGCTACAACTCAGGCAGTTCGAGCGCTTTGCTCCACGCACTGTCATTTGTACGTTTAATAATTCAATAATAGGCACACCAAAAAAAAGTTGGATGTTCGCTAGACTACACCACCATACCTATATGTTTTTGGCATCGCTGAATCCGAATCCGTTGTCCGTTTTACCCCATCACGTCAAGTTTCGTCCCTAACCTCAAAAAATATCTTAAAAACGCTAAAGCGGCTCTTTTCATGTTGAGAAATAAAGCATAAGCACCATATTTATATGTTTTTGGGATCGCTGAATCCGAATCCGTTGTCCGTTTTACCTCATCACGTCAGGTTTCATCCCTAACCTCAAAAAATACCTCAGAATTGCTAAAATAGCGTTTTTAAAATTGAACAGAGAACACTGGCGATTAAAATCTGTAAACAATAGACTACTTATGTTTTTGGAGATATTAAATTTGAATTTTAAAGTTGAATTAATCTTAATAGGTTAAAATTCCTTTTTAACTCTAAATATATCACAATTTTTTATTTTTTTTTATAGTATCTAACTCTTTTACTCTCAAAAGATCTATGGAGTGGGTTTCTTTTACGTTTGATTCCCTGTCGTACATTTTCTCTTTTTAAAGTCCAACAGTAGTCAGCCATCATATTTATACCCCATCTCCCTTGATAGCAATGCTCCATTACTTTTATATCTTGGTGGAATCGTTCTCCTTGTTCTTGACTATAATCTCCTAAATTTATTGGGAAATAATCGAGATGAGAATTTAAAAAGTGCAGTTTCAGATTCATCAAACATCCTAATTTTCCAAAGTTTTTCACCATATCCGCTACTATTTGTTCGTGGTCGTCACTTTTCCCAATGAATTTAGGAGATTATAGTGAAGAACAAGGAGAACGATTCCACCAAGATATAAAAGTAATGGAGCGTCGCTATCAAGGGAGATGGGGTATAAATATGATGGCTGACTACTGTTGGACTTTGAAAAGAGAAAATGTATGACAGGGAATCAAACGTAAAAGAAACCCACTCCATAGATCTTTTGAGAGTAAAAGAGTTAGATACTATAGAAAAAAATAAATAAAGAATTGTGATATATTTAGAGTTAAAAAGGAATTTTAACCTATTAAGATTGATTTAACTTCAAAATTCAAATTTAATATCTCCAAAAACATAAGTAGTCTATTGTTTACAGATTTCAATCGCCAGTGTTCACTGTTCAGCTTTAAGGGAATCCTATAGTGGCAGAGTTACCGACATTTTTTCATTTTAATTTATCTTTGAATTGGCTTTACAGAATGGCAAAAGTCTTTTACAGAATTAAAGAACGCACAAAAATCTACATCGCGACACACGATTTCATATCGGGAACAAAAAAAATATAATAATTTTACTACATACAGCTGTCATCTGACGACAATAACAAAATTACTGCAGTTTATATATATATATATATAAACACCCAGGCGATGTAGGGATAAAATGTAGGAACAATATCGTGCAAATAGAACCAAGAATAAAAGCCTACAAAAAAAGATTTTTTGTAATGAATGCAATATAACCTATAACCGTGTCTATCCTTGTCTATCATCATTGTCTATACAAGGACAGATATAGAATTCGGTCGGTAAATACTGCCACTATAGGATGCCCTTAAAAACGCTATTTTAGAGATTCTGAGGTATTTTTTTGAGGTTAGGGATGAAACCTGACGTAATAAGATAAAACGGACAACGGATTCGGATTCAGCAATCCCAAAAACATAAATATGGTGCTTATGCTTTATTTCTCAACATGAAAAGAGCCGTTTTAGCGTTGTTAAGATATTTTTTGAGGTTAGAGACAAAACCTGACGTGATGGGGTAAAACGGACAACGGATTCGGATTCAGCGATGCCAAAAACATATAGGTATGGTGGTGTAGTCTAGCGAACATCCAACTTTTTTTTTGGTGTGCCTATTATTGAATTATTAAACGTACAAATGACGGTGCGTGGAGCAAAGCGCTCGAACTGCCTGAGTTGTAGCACGGTCCAGTGTGTCGGCATTAATTGCTCGATGCGTGAAAAAGAAAAGAGAAACACATCGCAGCCTGTGCTTCGTGCTTCCAACGTCGTTCTTTTTTTTTGCCGCGCATCGAAAGACAATGCTTGATACAATGGGCCGTGCTATATAGCTGTATAGCTTAGGCGGCTCGAACGCTTCTCCTCGCGCGCTTTCACTTGTACGATTTTAACATTTAAAAACTCGATGCAAATGACGCAAAATGATAGGCGATTTTTATGTTAATCTCGACTCCTACCTTTCGACAAGCGTTGGGTAGTGCTTTGAGACACTATGTATATGATGATATATAAAATTAAAAATAAACACAATTAAAAAAAAAACGTAATAGTTTTTCATTTATTATCTTTCTTTGCGAGTTCTGTTACTCTCTAATTTTTTATATCAGCTCTCGCTTCTAATCGTGCGGTGTCGAATCGTGCGGTGTCGAATCGTGCGGTGTCGAATCGAGCGTGTCGAATTGTGCGGTGTCGAATTGTGCGTGTCGAATCGTGCGGTGTCGAATCGTGCGTGTCGAAAAGTGCGGTGTCGAATCGTGCGGTGTCGAATCGTGCAATGTTCGTGTCGAATCGTGCGGTGTCGAATCGTGCGTATCGAAAAGTGCGGTGTCGAATCGTGCGGTGTTGAATCGTGCGGTGTCGAATCGAGCGTGTCGAATCGTGCGGTGTCGAATTGTGCGTGTCGAATCGTGCGGTGTCGAATCGTGCGGTGTCGAATCGTGCGATGTCGAATCGTGCGGTGTCGAATCGTGCTGTGTCGAATCGTGCTGTGTCGAATCGTGCGTGTCGAAAAATGCGGTGTCGAATTGTGCGGTGTCGAATCGTGCGGTGTCGAATCGTGCGTGTCGAAAAGTGCGGTGTCGAATCGTGCGGTGTCGAATCGTGCAATGTTTGTGTCGAATCGTGCGGTGCCGAATCGTGCGGTGTCGAATCGTGCAATGTTCGTGTCAAATTGTGCGGTGTCGAATCATGCGGTGTCCAATCGTGCGGTGTCCAATCGTGCAGTGTTGAATCATGCGGTGTCGAATCGTGCGGTGTTCAATAGTTACGTGTCCAAAAGTGCGTGTCTAATCATGCGGTGTCGAATCGTTACGTGCCCAAAAGGAGGTCACCCTCTTCAATTCTTAGTGGTATTGACCAGAAAGCTGAGTTTATGTCTAGTGTCGTGAAGTATTTACAGTTTCTGGCTCTTGTTATTATATCCTCTATTAATGGAAATGGTTGTGCTTGGAGGACAACGTTTTTGTTTAAATCCTTAAAGTCTATGCACATGCGTGTTTTTCCTTCATCTTTCTTATATGCTAGCGTGACGGGTGCAGCAAAAGGACTATAAGACTCTTCAATTAATTCTTTCTCCAGTAATTTGGCTATTTGTTTTTCTATTTCTTTTTTGTCATCTATGTTACATCTATACGGTCTTTTACTGTTGTATTTCTCCACTATTAGATCAATTCTAGCCTCGTACTCGTTCACGGTTCCAACGTCGTATTTGTCCTTTGCAAACACTGATTTGTTGTTATTTATCAATTTTTCTATCTTAATCTTTTTATCTCTATCCAAGTGTTCTATCTCTGTTTGGAATTCATCTATTTCCACATGTTCATTAAAATTGACCGAACGATCTATAGCTTCATTTTTTATTTCGTTTGATATCATCTTTGGTTTTTCTATCTCTTTTTCTGTTTTCTGTGAAACTTCTAAATTTTCATTTAGCCTTAACTTGAACACGGGAATTAAATCTAATCCTATTATGAAGTCTTCGAAGTCTTCTCTTTCGACTATGTAGATGTCTACTTCTTTTTCTATGTCCAATATTTTTATTCTTGTTCTTACTAGTCCATTTGTATGATTCACACCATTGACTGACTTTAAGAATATTTTGTTTACGTTTTCTCTATTATCTTTTATCTTTATCCACTTCGAGTTTATTAAGGAGACTTGAGAACCTGGGTCATATGTTCCCATTATTTCTATCTTATTCTCAATTAGCGTCTTAAGTTTGATCAATGGTGTGACTGCTCGTTTTTTTTCTCTGTACTTAGTTCTACTTCTATTACTGAATTGCTTCCTATAGCTTTAAGTTTCTCTTTTTTCTCTAGTTTAAACCAGCATTTCTCTCCTGGGTGATATCTTACACCTTTACCTATATCTTCGCACGTCTTGCATGGTTTTTTTTCTTCATTTTTGACTTTGTGTTCTGGTTTACCTTCTTTTTTAAATATTTTCTTTTTCTCTGTCATTCCTTCGAGCTTTTGTAATTCCTTAATTAAATCTTTTGTGTTCTTCATTTCATCTCTGTCGATTTTCTCTCTGATAAATTCTGGCAACCCGAATGCGATTCTAACTATCATTGTATCATCTTTCATGTCCTTATTTATTTCTAATAATAGTCGTTCTTTCTTTATCGCATATTGTACTAGTGAGCCTTTTTTGTACTTAAAATAGTGAGCGTATGTTCTGCTACTCCATCCTTTACTTGAAAAGGTTTCCATTAATATCTGTTTCCATCCGTGCCAATCGTTTTCGTGCTCTCCTTTTATTACTGTCGAAGTGTACCAGTCCTGGCAGGTTCCATCTAAGAATATCCTCAACAGTTCGATTTTGGTTTCATCTTTTTCTATTTTAAATCTTCCACACTCCTTCTCAAATGTGCTCAACCATTGTCTAACGTTAGATGTTTTATAATTAAATTTTTCCAATACGAATTTATCTGCAATGTGTTTTAAGTTTTTCTCTTCTTCTTTTTTTTCCGATTTTTCAACTAATTTTTCCAATATTTTTCCCAAGTTTGAGTGTTCTTTGACATCCTCTGGAGGTATTTGTCTTAAATATCTCCCTCCAAACTGGGCATTTCCTTCCTCGTCCAGATATATGCTTTGCAGTTCTTTTGACAGCGTTATCCATATTTTCACCTCGTCATGTCTTTTCTGTAGTGACTCTTTTACTTTTTTGAAAGCGTCCGTATTTCTTAACTCCTTATGCATATCTGAATAGATGAGTTCATCTGGTATGGCATGTTTCTCTCCTAGTTCTAGTTCTGTAATGATTGAGGTTATGGCCACCACTGTGTTTTTGGTGTCCTTTGGAGAAGCCACAGCTCTGAACTCAAATTTTAGTTTCATTTTGTGGCAGAAATTGTCGTTTTATAATATCTTTCTATGTATGAGGTTTAGGTTGTCCGAATAAATGAACCAAATTTGTTTCTTTGTAAATAAGAGATTTTATCTTATAATCGATATTACTATTTACAATGTGTACACAAATTACTAGTTACCTGTAAATAAGAGAAACGACAATTAAGGTTAATCATTCGTCTCTCTTTCACAACTCTTCTTTAATCACCTCTATCGTTTATAGCAATTGATTCTCTTTATGTGACCTTTTTATTCTCACACGTGTTCTCTCTTATATTTCTTCTCTCTATCCCCCCTCCGCTCAGCTCTTCCTTTAATCCTCGACGAGACATCCAGCGGGTGTCATAGAAACGCGCGTGGAGCCTCCTAAGCGCTCTAGATTTAAAAAGGGTGTACTCTCTTTACATCTATACATATACCTATATCTCTTTATATATCTATACATATATCTATATCTATATATAGAAGTATGTTTACTAAAATAAGGAAAAGAAAAGAATAAAGAGATAAGTAAAAGAAACAATTATTGTTTTTAATGTTTACCATTTTTAAATTATTATATATATGTAAATATATTTACTAAAACAGAGAAAAGGAAAGAATAGAGAAAGAGAAGTAAAAGAGCGGAAAAAAACCAATTAATTATTAATTTTAATTGCTAAATAATAACTATTTTATTTATAATATATTTATCATTTAATTTATCATTTATAAGGGTAATTGTGTACTTTAGGGGAAGCATCTCCGATGACCTTGACCTTGACATATGTTGTCAAGGTCACCCTCCTGAGTGACCTTCAGAAGGTTTTAGCCGTCGCTCGTTTTTTATTAAAAAGTTATAAACAAAAAAAGTTTGAAAAATGTAGCAGCTATTTTGAGTATTGGAAGGCATAAATGACTAATATATGTGTATATGCCCTGCTTTATAGAAGTTGTGATTTTCGTTAAAGCAGGGCACATACACACGTGTGTATGCACTGCTTTATAGAAGTAATTTTCGTGTATATGCCCTGCTTTATAGAAGTTGTGATTTTCGTTAAAGCAGGGCACATACACACGCCTCCGCCGGGTAGGCGGAGGCGGAGGCAAGGAGGACAGCGTGGCATCGGCGCTAGAGCGGTGGCCCTGGATGTGGCACAGGGGCCATAAGGAGTAGACGACACATCGGGGGGTTCGGGGGTGCTCCCTCCGACGGGGGGGCATCCCCGTGGCCCCGTTTCGGTGCTCCCTGCGCCTCCCCAAATGGAGGGGAGGGCAGGGAGAGTTGTAAAGAAGTAGAGGGAAAACGGCGACGGACGGGCGACCCCTCCTGAAGAGGGAGGGTCGACCCGCTCGCCGCGGAACAGGTTGAAAAGACCGAGGGAAAGGCGCGGCGGCTCGGAGGGGCTTGGGCGGATCCCCCAAGGGGGTTCCGCCACGGGTGCTCCTTCGGGCTGCATTGGGGGCGGGGGGCCGGGTTCCCTGTGGGTGGCAACACCTGCGGGGGGGCCGGTTTCCCTCCCCTGCTCTCCACGGGAGGGCGCGAGGGAGGGAGGAGCCCGCCGCTTGCGACGGTCACTCCTCCCTTCCTCGCCCGGGGGCGGGCGTTTGGCCGGGGAATGCCAATCGCCCGTGCGTAAGCAACCCCGGAGGGAGGGGTGGCGGATGGGAGTGATGTCCCCCCATCCGTCACAAATTTAGGTCTTCGGACATGGCGTGGGGAGGCTCGCGGATGAATGACAGTTCCCAGGGCCTCCCCTCTCAAGCGCCGAGAGGGACATCCGGTGAGGTTTTAGTGGGTTGGAGTCCCACATAACCACCCTCCCCACCCCGGGGGAGAGGGTATGCGTGCGCATTTCCTCATCGTCAAAAAAAAAAAAGGCACATACACACGTGTGTATGCACTGCTTTATAGAAGTAATTTTTGTGTTTATGCCCTGCTTTATAGAAGTTGTAATTTTCGTTAAAGCAGGGCACATACACACGTGTGTATGCCCTGTTTTAACGAAAATCACAATTTCTATAAAGCAGTTAAATACTTTTAAAGCGCGTCATCTAACCTACATAAGTAGGACTGACGTCATTGGAGAGAATGTCCCTTTTATATTAGTCATTTATGCCTTCCAATACTCAAAATAACTGCTACATTTTTCAAACTTTCTTTGTTTATAACTTTTTAATAAAAAACGAGCAACGGCTAAATCCTTCTGAAGGTCACTCAGGAGGGTGACCTTGACAACATATGTCAAGGTCAAGGTCATCGGAGATGCTTCCCCTAAAGTATATAATTACCTTTATAAGTATATTTACTAAAATAGGGAGAAGAAAAGAAGTATATTTACTAAAATAGGGAGAAAAAAAGAATAGAGAGATATATAAACTGAAAAATGAAATAAATTAGAAATAAATTATTTAGTATTTACCATTTCTAGATTCTTTGATTTCTCTTCTAATTATTTCGCTTATGCTGTTCATGTTGCCATTTTCTAATGCACTCTGATGATTTATTTCACCACTGATAACACTTTGTATTTTATGTCCATTTGTTTCACTTATAATTACATTTTCTATTTTACTCGGTTTTATTTTATCCATGATGACATCTATTTCATTCGGTTTTATTTCATCTGATGACATTTAACATGTGAAACCAGCTACTTATGTATATAGTCAATTATAAAATAACTCACGTAAAAAAATATAAACTATATCACCTTTAAGGGGTAATTTTGGCAAAATTTAGACTTAATGAATAAATTATATGTGCGCGCGCGCGTGCGTGTGCGTGCGTGCGTGCGTGCGTGCGTGTGCGTGTGTGTGTGCGTGCGTGCGTGTGCGTGTGTGCGTGCGTGCGTGTGTGCGTGCGTGCGTGCGTGTGTGCGTGCGTGCGTGTGTGTGTGTGTGTGTGTGTGTGTGTGTGTGTGTGTGTGTGTGTGTGTGTGTGTGTGTGTGTGTGTGTGTGTGTGTGTGTATACGTATATATGTGTATGTAAAAAAAAACCGCGATATTTTCTGCGTGGAAGGGGGGGGGCGCAAAACAAAAAAAAGCCGCGACATTTTCATCCCCGAAAAATTTGCAACATTTTGGTACCAATTTCGTGAGAATCGGTCCATAAATGTGTAAGTAGTTCGCGTACAGACAGACAGACAGACAG
This sequence comes from Temnothorax unifasciatus, assembly GCA_030770225.1. Classification (NCBI taxonomy): domain Eukaryota; kingdom Metazoa; phylum Arthropoda; class Insecta; order Hymenoptera; family Formicidae; genus Temnothorax; species Temnothorax unifasciatus. The sequence continues at coordinate 127,477 of JASTWK010000245.1, forward strand.
ACGGACGGACGGTACTTATATATATATAGACATAGATAACATTATGTATAATTTTTCATATATATATATATTGTGTTACGTCCAACCCCAGGATTTAAATAAAAAAAACCGGGAAGCGAAGGAAAGGCTAACCAGAGGGGTAGGGGTAAGGAAGGACGCAACCAGATACTTACAAATGTCGCCCGCAGGTACACGCTCTGAGGCGCGTGGCGCGAGCCGAACGCACTTTCGATGGCTCAGGAAGGGTCAACGTCCGTAGGGATGCTAGGACTCCTTCCGTGAGCGGTGCGATCGTCGGTCCTCTTTTGAGTCAGGGAATTCAATCCCTTTAACTCAGGATCGGACCTCGTGCAATTTCGAGTGAGAGCGATAATACTAGGTGTGAGGTCTTATTTTAATGAATAAACGGAGATATCATTAACATAACTATTTATTCTTATTCGACATAAAAAGGTATTATCTGATATAAAGTTTGTATGTATTTGACAAAAAAGTGTTATCTGGTATAACAGAAATAATTATGAGTTAGGTAAACAATAAATAAGAATCCGAGGGAAAGTAAAATTGAATACATTTAATAGTGTAAATATCGGACATGCTTGTAAGGTGTGTGTGTGTGTGTTATTAATTTAAATCAAATATTATAAGTCGGATGTAATGATATGTCTGTTGTTGTGAAAACATATAGGATTAAAATATACATAAATGAAATTTATTCTAATAGGGTTCGTAGGTTAATCTAGTGTAACGATCTCGGGATCGACCTCATGGTCGAGAATGTCAACCGTGGAGGCGGTCGAGGGGGTCGGGAACGAACCTCGGGAAGAGGAGGGGGAGTTGGGAGGTTCTCCACGGGAGAGCGAATTGCCTTTGAACCAAACTAAACCTAAGGTCGCTGATCTGGCTTCTTCTCGTGATGCCCCTCTTCCACAGAGGTCGAGGATAATCGACAATAGACCTCTTGCTCGTAAATATACTATTTTGAAAACTACTGACACTAGTAAACCCGACTCGCCTGTGACAAACAAGAACCCTGTTAGGGCGGTGAGGGAAGCTAGGAAAAGATCCGGAGTATCTACTTCTGATCTCCCAGATGATTCTGAAGAGGAGATGGACAGTGAGATTCAACGCATTAACGAGGAAATGCACGAGCTGTCTAGACGTCGTCGAGAGTTGAAATCCAATAAACGTGGAAGGACTCAACTATCTATTCTGAAGCATAAATCTACCGACGATGTTTCTTCCGGGAATAAATCTACCGCTTCAAGAGGAAACCCCCGAGATTCTCGTGGCCCCTCGCGTGCTAGGGATCTTCCCCCTCCCCCCTCTGGTGGAATCGGGGATTCTCGACGCGGCAGTGGCCTCCCAGGATCGCGGCGGTAACCATCACCGCTCTCGACAAGAAGACGTCCTATGCGGACATAATGAAAAAGGCCCGCAATAATATCGCCCTGGACACACTCGGCATAGAGGAGTCCAGAATTCGCAAAGGCATCAGTGGCGGTCTGATTATCGAGATCCCCGGAAATGATGGAGCCCATAAGGCAGATATTCTTATGAATAAACTGCGAGAAGTTCTCGACAGAGACGCACGCGTGACTAGGCCGAAGACCATGGCAGAACTTCGTATTTGGAATTTGGATGACTCCATAACACCATTGGACATTATTGACCTCATCTCAGTCTCTGGTGACTGTGACAGTAGTGAGGTTGTAGCCGGACGGAGGAGTATTTTTTTTCCCTTTTTGATTTTAATGTCTACCGACACGGTCGCCACTCGATTTTCTGCTTTCCGAAACCGAGAAAGGACTATTAATATATTATTTCCAACCTTTCGACGCCACGCTGATTCCCCTCTCCTTCTGTTTCAGGTCGCCTGGACTCGCCGCTGGATCTTGGATCACCGTTGGACCACGGATTTAGGATCTCTGGACCACGACTGTGCACCGTCGATGGATGTCTCTGGATCACCGCTGGACCGCCGCTGGATCTCCCCGAACGGGAGTAGGATTGCCGACAGGTAAGTTGGTGGGTCAGGCAAGTATCTCGTCGAGGCAGGTATATCGCGTGTGAATGAACTATTGTATGTCTCATTGATCGGTAAAATATAATTTATTTTACTTTGTTTCAGTTGTACAAGTTCAAGATCGCGATACTTAAGACTTAACGCGCTGTACGCGGGATATTCTCCGTCAAGTGTAAGGGTTGAATCTTACTGCTAATTACAAGTGACTCTACTTTGTCTGTACACGCTGCGACGGGAGAATTCCTCGAGTTGCTTTTCGGCCTTCCATATATACTCGATCCGCCGCGGCACTGCTCCCCTCTCCACGCCTGGCTGCCAATCCCTCGACTGGTTTCCCCTCTCAGGTAGCTCCGCCCCGACACACATATGTTCTGGGCGGATCTCTTGCCCGTATGCTATCGCTCGCTTCCGCGTTCCAAGACTCTCGCCAGGTGGTTACAATTATCGCATTCCTCGCGCGCAAACAACTTCTTTTGGCATTCCATCGCAATTGTTCGTCCCTATGCCTCGCTTCACCTTCTATACGTTTCCTTTGTTGTTCGCTTCGAGCTTTCTCGAATACTCTTCTCGGCCGTAACCGAAGGTGATTCGCGGCATTTACATGAATTATTTCTACGTACGCTCGCCGGCACCGCGCTCCGTACATATGGGTCCGCTACGTCCTATGTGGTACCCTTATTTCTAAACTACGTTACAACATCGCCATGGTGGTTTTTTTTGTTGGCTTCTCCTCCGGTGTGTCCTTCGGCCCTTTTCCTCGCTGTACGATCGGCTTCGGCAATATCCGGTCGTCGAGGATCCTTGGCCGTCGCTTCGTACCTTCGTCAGGCGTCGCCGTTGCAGCCGTCGGCTGCAAGGTCAAGTTAGGTAATATCAGACCTATGCCTAGCGGCCTTTTTTCGGTTTGGGCAAAATGCCCAATTTCTGCCGCATATCGAGTCTCTTCCTCTGGGAAGATTAAAATAGGTTGGACCGTGGCCCGTGTAGAGATGCTCGCGGCGCGCCCGGTCCAATGTTACAAGTGTTGGCGCTTTGGCCACGTTCGGTCTACATGCACCTTTGAGGAGGACAGGACTGGCCACTGTTTCAAGTGTGGCGCGGGCGACCATAAGATTGATACCTGTTTATCGGCCCCTTGTTGCGTCGTCTGTAGGGACGCTGGTAGGCCCTATAATCATAGACTGGGCACTACCAATAGATGCATGGAGCGAGAACCCAGGTCGAGTGGCTCACGGCCTGGAACGGACCTCAACATTGGATCCCAATCGCAACGATGACTCAATTTATTCAAGCAAACTTGGGGAGGAGCAGGGAGGCCCTCGACCTCCTTATCCAGCATTCAAATGAGTTGGGAGCCGCGGTGTGCCTGGTGTCCGAGCCTTACGCCCGCACATCCGGCTCCCAACAATGGTTCCATAGCAGGGATGGACTTGCCGCGATCTATGTAAACACGCGAATTGCCAGACATCCCGCAGTCCTGGTCGCTCAGGGGGAAAACTCCGTCTTGATTAGATATGGACGTGTTTTTGTCGCGTCATGCTACGTATCACCTAATGTAGACGTCGCAGGATATTCCAGCTTTTTGGACGAGTTGACCTTCGTTTGCTCCTCCGTCTCCGATAATAGAGATCTAATGGTATGCGGAGACTTCAACGCGCACTCCCAATTTTGGGGATGTGCGTCTAGCAACCGTAAAGGAAATCTACTCGAGGAGTGGATGGCTCAGGCGGATCTGCGCCTGGCGAACGTTGGGAATAGCTTCACATTCGTGGGCCACCAGGGGTCGTCCATAATCGACCTAACGTGGGCCTCTCCTAACTTGCTTGGACGTATTGGAGATTGGACTGTCAGGGAGGATGTTGAGTCCCTCTCTGACCATCAATATATAACTTTCAAGCTCTCCGACGCTCCTGGTCGCTCCGCGGAGCCTAGTGCCCCGCCTTCCGTTCGTCGATGGAACTTTAGAGAGGTGGATACGGATTTGTACAGGGAGTCCATGGAGTGGTCCTGCTCGGTCACACCCAAGGATGAAAATTATTTGATCAACTTCAAACCGGATCGATGGATTCACCTTAGTATGATAAACGCCTGTCATGCGGCTGTTCCACTTGTCCGTTCGTCCGGGAAGAGGCGCAGTGCGTATTGGTGGAGCGCTGAAATTGCCTCCCTTCGTAGCGAGGCTATAAGGTTGCGCCGCATCTGGACCCGCGGTCGTTCAAGGGACCCGCAGCCTGTAGTTGCACAGAAAAGATCCGATTACGTCAACGCAAACTGTGCGTTAAAGCTTGCCATTAGAAAATCTAAGACAAGCGCCTGGCAAGAGCTGATAAGCACGCTAGACGAGGACCCCTGGGGACTCCCATACAGGGTGGTTATGGGCAAACTGCGAAAATCCGCGCCTGGACTTACAGTTACTCTGGAGCCGGACACGTTGACAACGCTTCTTGATAAGTTATTCCCACCGGGTAACCCACTTGTGAGGGTGGACCTTGGAGACGGGGGACCCGACTTTGTACCAATTACTGCCGGGGAAACCAGGGCCGCGATAACGGCTAAGAGAAATTCGAGTACTGCTCCGGGCCCTGATGGCCTTAAGGCCACAGCACTTAAACTAATGCCCCCTAACATGATAATGAGACTCACGGAATGCTTCAACATTCTCTTAAGGCACGGAGTCTTTCCTCCTTCTTGGAAGGTCGCGGACCTGGTATTGGTTCCTAAGGGTGAGCCTGTATTGGGTGAGCCTCCCAAGGCCCGTCCAATATGTCTTTTAAATGAAGTCGGGAAGACATTTGAGCGGGTCATAGCTGAGAGAATCACGGACCATATGGAGTCTACTCCGGGCGCGAACCTCTCAGATTTCCAGTTCGGCTTTCGGCGTATGCGATCCACCGTAGATGCCCTATCTTTAGTTAAGAACATTATCACGGGAGCGCGTGCCAATGGGCAAAAGGCCTTAGCTTTTTCTGTCGACATACAAAATGCCTTGAACTCTGTGAAACTGCCGGGCATCAGGAGAGCCATGAGAGTTAGGAGGTTTAATATCTACCTCAGAAAGATTCTCGAGTCTTATCTGTCTGACAGGAAGGTAAGATTCAGAACCGCGGACGGGAGAAGGAGGTTTCGACGTGTGAACAGAGGCGTACCGCAGGGCTCCGTCTTGGGTCCTCTTCTTTGGAACCTCGTTTACGATAGCGTGTTGAGGACTCTCATATACGATAATTGCCACATCGTATGCTACGCTGACGATACATTGCTGATCGTTATAGGCAATGATTTCGATGACATTTGCGCTAAGGCTATGGAGTGCCTTGAACGCATACTTCTTAACATCCGTGGTTTAGGCCTAGAGGTTTCCTGGGCTAAGTCGGAGGTCATCTTCTTTGGTAATTGCCCGAAAAACTCATTCCTAGAGATAGAGGGCCACAAAATCTATTTCTCTAACGTTTTGAAGTACCTTGGAGTATGTATCGACAGGCGCTGGAATTTTGCGCAGCACTTCTCGCGGGTCTCTGCCAAGGCTACTGGAGTGAGCCGTGCCTTATGCGGGGTCCTTCCAAACCTCCGTGGACCTTTGGAGAATAGAAGAAGACTATATTTCAACGTAATTACCTCGATTGTCCTCTACGCTGCTCCTGTTTGGAGTGGGGAATTACTAGGCTCTGGAACCCAACGGCGTTTGTTGGAGAGAACACTGCGACTGATAGCCTTGCGCACTGTCATGGCGTATCGAACAGTTTCGTATGAGGCCGCCACCCTACTTGCTAGGGTGCCGCCCATACATTTGTACGCCGACTACATCCGTCGCGTATACAATGTCCTGGCTGAAATGAAGCAGTCGGGTACGTGCACAGTGGACTCTCCGAGGGACGTTCGCGCGGATGAGTGGCTCGTCCTTAGACGACAGTGGCTCGAGCACATATCACGGCCGAATTTGCCAGGAAGAAGAACAAGAGAGGCCATAGCCCCCAACTTCGATGAGTGGCTCGATAGGGGGTCTGGTTTTCTCTCGTTTAGGACTACTCAGCTGCTCACGGGGCACGGCTGCTTTGGGTATTACCTCCATAAAATAGGTAAAGAGGATTCACCGACCTGTAGGTATTGTTATTCTTCTCCGGATACTGCCGAGCACACCCTGGCTGAATGTGCACATTGGGGCCCCGAACGCGGAGAACTTACCGCTGCAGTCGGCCAGGATCTCTCCCTCCCCGCGGTCGTCTCGTCTATATGCGGTTCCCGGGATGCTTGGCGCGCTTTTGCGACTTTCTCGGAGCGTGTTATGCTCAGAAAAGAGGATGACGAAAGGAGGAGACAACAGGGTCTCCTCAATGAAGACATCGTCCATGGAATTGCTCCGGAGGACCCCTGATGTATCCTGCGTGCGAGACATCGTTACCTCCGCGCGTGCGTTTTTTATGATCTGCGTTGCGTCGCTCTGAGTTTGTTTCTGGGGCCCTCGGGGGCTCCCTGGGGGGGGGGGGGTCGGTCGGCCGGGGGCGGCTGCTCGTTGCTTTTCGGGTCTCCGGTGCCGCTCCGCGGCGGCCGGTGGCCCTTACGGCTGCCGTCTTCGGTGGGCCGTCCTCCCTCCTGGGGGGGGGGGGGGGCCGTGGGAATCGCGGCCTCTTTTGCGTTGCGTTTGCCCTGCGGGCTCGCTCTCTCCTCTTTCCTTCTTATTATGTAATTGTTACTGTACTTGCTGGTCTCGTGTCCGAAGGGGGTCGTCCCCGCATCGTTGGAGTTGCGGAAGAGATTCCCGCCACCGCATCGAGTCGGTACTTGACTTAGCTTTTTCTGGCGCTTTTATATTTTTATTTTCTATTTTTCTTGCGAATTGGGAGAAAACCACCTCCCCCCCTCTGGGGGGGAGGGGGGGGCGAGTGATGCTGGGGCGGTCTGTGTTCTATGTGGTGGTGGTGGGTTTTTCGTCCTCCTCCTCCTCTTCCTTTCCGGGATTTCTATCCTGGTCTTGTTCTATGTGGAGGTGTTTCTCCTCCTTCCTCCTTCCCAGGATTATTATCCTGGTTTTGTTCTTCGTGGAACCCCCCCCTCCGGATAGGATGGGTTCCTGTTTGTTGATCAGTTCGTGTGCGTCTGTGATTCGTGCACGTGCTGTTTAAGTGGGGAGTGGGTTTGTCTCGCGGGGATGCCCCCGCAGTCGATGAAGATTCTCCTCTATTGATATGACTGCCCGCGGTCATATCATGAGGAGTTTCGGAGACGGTCGAAAGGATTGATTTTCTCAACCTTTCATCAAGCCTGCTCTCCGGACGATCCTTCCGTGTGGTCTTTTGTGTAGTTGTTTATCTGTATCCTGGCGCTTGCGCAGGGACTGTCACCCCGTACGATGTAATACCTCTGGTCTGCCGTGCGTCGTGACTGTAGTCCTTAGTCCTGAGTGGTAGGGAGAGGGGTTTTTAGTGGGTGCAAGCCCCACACACCCCGGGAGCCGGGCCCGGGTAGTGCGCGAGGCATTTTCCCCTCTTCCGTGTAACAAAAAAAAAAAAGTTGGGAGGTTCTAATAGGGGAGCAGGATCGAGGTTAACGGGGACCACGCGGAAAGGAGCCACGCGACATAAGGTGCGGGAATGTGGCGAGAGGGCAAGACGACGGGGCGAGAAATCGCGACAACGGGGCGACTGTGGTGCGAACAACCGGGCTTTTCCGTAAAGGCCGGTAGGGGCGGTAGAGTGAAGAGCTGCGGAGGACCTGGGTTGACTGGTTCTTGAGGGAAGTCAAGCTCCCTTTGGGCCCGTTTGTTCCGACGATTCCTTAGATGTCTCGCGGCGGTTCGGGACCTCTTGGGGGTAGGACTACCCGAATCCACTACAATTTAGTGGATTGTTAATAGTTAAGCTCACTAATTGCGGGGAAGTCAGCTCGGATTTTGGAGATTAGAGAGACAAAACAATAGCTCGAGTCGGCCGACGAGTCAGTTAACTCGAACCAATAGATTATTCCGAATCCACCGATAAATCGGCCAATCCGAAAATAGCGGAAGAGATTATTCTGAATCCGTCGATGGATCGGCTAATCCAGGAATAAAAGAGGTTATCCCGAATCTGCCGATAAATCGGCTAATCCTGGAATAATAGGAGTTATTCTGAATCCGCCGATAAATCGGCCAATCCTGGAATAATAGAAGTTATTCCGAATCCGCCGATAAATCGGCTAATCCGGGAATAATAGAAGTTATTCCGAATCCGCCGATAAATCGGCTAATCTGGAGTAGTGAAGAGAAGGGGAAGGATTAAAGTTTAATGTTTAACCGAGAGACTCCCCGAACGGTGAGTGTCGAGTGAATACGAAAGGGGATAAAATAAAGATAAAAAGGGGGCCGATATCAATATGTGTATGTGTATGTAGAGGACTTACTTTTTGGTGCTGGTCTAACAATAAGTGTAGTGGGATTCTCAGCTCCTCGGTTAGCACTCGTAGTTATAACGCGCACTACTTGATCGGTGACAATTCTAGCGACGAAAAGGCTCTAAGGTTGAAGTCGACTGATGAGACTGAAGCCCAGGGTGTGCGCGAGACTGAAGTCCAAGGAGAGAAGAAGAGAGCGAACCCCGTGGTGTCGCGATTTATATAAGAAAGTTCAAAGAATGGAAGGGGTGGATTTGGTGTGGGATGTGTCGGGTTTTCATTTTGGGAACTTCTGGTTGGAGAGATGCTTCTAATTTTTTGTTTAAAGGATTTCTTGTTGGCGGAATGTTTTTACCCGAAAGGCGGATTCTTAAATTTTTACCTATCCTAGAAACCCAGAGACGGTTGTCGATTTTTCCGACTGTTCATTGGTGAGTTTTCTCGTAAGGCCCCCACTGTCTTATTGGGGGTGCAACCTATCGCTTCCTCCAGTGACTCACTTGTTTTTCGGTTATTGCTGGTTTCTCCTTTATTAGGGTTTCTTCCTTTTTTTTATCTCGCGGCCCTGTTTTTGTGTTGACGGATGATGCACACCTCTCAATCTTAAGGGGGTTGTCGTGAAATATAAAAATATTGTCGATTTCTCTAGACTTCGCGTATGTATTAATAAACCTTACATACATTACGTCTCCAAATTTGAGATAGACAATCCATATTCGTTTTCGAGATATTCATTGTGGAAGTTGCGCTTTTTAACATGGGCTCTTGTGGAAAGGTCGCCGCGAGAGCCACATTTTCGCTTATAACATCTCCACCAAAACTGTCATTGTTTTGAAAAACTAATATGTTATTAATGATATTCAATAATATCGAATAGCAGAAACTCGTATAGAGCAATCCATATTCGTTGTTGAGATATTATAAGTAAAAGTACGTTATCATGATGCCTGAAAAATGCGCAAAGACAAATGCTGTGATGACGTGGCAACGTTGACGGCTCAGCAGATATCGCGCGTAAATCACACTATATTCTTTGAGTATAGTGTGTACCGTCGAAATATATTTTTTTTCGTTTGTCAATAACATTATGAATTGACGAATTCCGGATTTTGCTGGCTACATAAATGAAAATTGAGGAGATTTATGCAATAGAAATCTTTTTGTTGAATTGATTTATAGTAACATTAGGTTATTCTGTCAAATCTGAAATTTTTTACACGCGTGCGCGGAGAGAGTACATGGACAGGCCACGTCTATGTGTGCGTGTACAGTTGCTCTAGAAAATCCAGTCTTTAAAGTGGAGAAGGGGAATACGCGGAGAACCGTAAGCGCGCGTCTATACTTTTTGCTGATATTTCAGCACGACAACCCCCTTAAATGCAAGCAAAAAACCTCCGCTGCGCATATTTACGGACACGTCGCAGGCTTTGTTTCCGCTTGTCGGAAACATCGTACGTGCATTTTGGAACCTCGCGTGATGCAATAAAGATCTTCATAAATGGAGTCAGAACCATTTGACAAGTATAAAAGAATTATACTACAGTCGCAAAATGCATGAAAAAGTGGAAAGGTTCCTCAAAAATAGATTCAGCGAAGCTCCACCAGTCCCAGAAATATTAAAAAATCATTGCTTCCTTGTTCAAGACAACAAACAATTGCTAATAAAAAGATATTCCAATGCTCCAACTGGAAATGTTCTGACCTATTAACTTTGATATTAAAATAGTTATTGTCATTTTGACTTGTGCTATAGAGTTAATCATCATCTTGCCTTCTCTGGTTGGACAACCGACTACTCTTACTTTTACAGGATTGAACTTCAGTAGTCTTACCTTTACTGGTTGGATTATGGTATTGTCTTGCCTTTACTGGTTGAGCCCTTAACTAGTCATTACTTTGCTGGTTGGACCAGCAACGTGTCTTACTTTTACTAGTTGGAACCTTAACTAGTCTTGCCTTCACTACCTGAATATTCATATTGCTTTGCCTTTGCTTATTGGACTGAAAACTTGTCTTGTGCTATTTATTATGCTTTGGGAACATTGTGTTGGATCCGCCTTTGTTTCAATTTTGAATATCTTATGTCACATTTCTATTCAATCACCTTAAAACCCCCGTGTAAAAATTTTCATGTGAATTCGATATAATTTTAAAAAATCGTCCATTATATTGGATCCGCCATTTTGAATTTTGAAAATCTAATGTCAGATTGGTGTTCAGCGACACCAAAAACCCCCGAGTAACGAGTTTCAAGCGAAATTTAAGCAATTTTATGTACATTGTCCGCCATATTAAATCGACCATCTTGAATTTTTTATTTTGCCACTTTGCATTTAAAAGTAGATATAATTACCTAAATTTTAAGCCATATTAGAACTCTTTACGTCAAAACCAATTTTGGGGGCGGGGGGTCTCGTTGAGAAAGAATGCCCCATATATATAGTAGATAGAAATTAAGACCCGGTTTAATTTTTTCATATTTCATATTTTATATTTCAATATTTCATATTTTAATTTAAAGATATTTGTTTGAGATTCCGTTATCACGTTGCGCCACCGGATCAGATGGCAGCATCGACCGGGTAGCGACCGGCCGGATCCGCGCGGCGGCGATCGCAAGCACGGGCGCGAGCGTCGTCGTCTTCTTCCGCACGACGATCAGAGTAGATCTATGGCCGCGCAACGATAAGACGTGAAACGTGCGCTACATACGTACAAGTGGTTTTTGTATCCAAGTGCATACCGCAGCGACCGAAGCTGGCCAGATACATTTCTAGACAGTAAAGAAGACCGCTCAGCTCAGCTCTGGTACAGCAACAAGACATCCCAGGCTCACACGTGCGCGAGTGCCGACCGCCACGTGTCTCACCGGCTCACCGGCGTATCATCGCAGGGAGAGAGATTAATATAATCGTCTCGCTCACTCTCAGAATTAATACATCTCATTTCCGGACTTCTCAGGTCAGACTGTACATTCATTTCACATTAAAGACTGCTCAGACTGTGCTCTGAGCTACACAAATAAAACGGACATAATTTCTTAACACCTTCCACGCGCGTCCTTCTCATCCCGCTTCCATCGCCGGGAAAAACAGCGATTTCGCGAACAAAGATGTATGTCAGATAGCTATATGTAGTATAATTTTGTTTTCTTGATTAAACAGTGTAGAGCTAATCTCAGAAATTATTCATAAACAACATGGTATTATTGGGACAGAAAAAGCGTAAAAATTGCAATTTTTGTACTTAATATTGTTTAAGGAGGGTGGCTAGTCAAATCAATTTGATAAAAATTAGTTCAAATTTACGGAGAATATTCGTCTATGGGAATCTGTCGTCCATGCCAAAGTTGAAGACAATCGTCTGCATGGTTGTCGAGTAATTAATTATTGAAGTAATACTCTTGTCTCTCTTTTATACACGAGTGACACAGCAGAAATGTTACCTAACCTGTAATGCAACTCTCGAAAGCATATTAAAAATGATAAGAATTTAGTGAAAATAGGTGCAAATAACTTTTTACATATTTAGGAAGAACTTTCTCGAAAACTGAAATGATTCGTCTTTATAGTTATCAAAAAATTGTAAAAATAAAACAGGACCACATTTATTATTTCCACATTTCAATGTAGATAATAACGTATTTGGGTTTCAATTGTACAAACAACTTTTTTTAAACCTTAAGAAACAGCAATTAAATGCATTCCACATATTTATTTGCTAAAATTCATTTATTTCACGCGACGAAAATCTAACCTATAAGCTTTTCCCCTGCCGCGCGCCCCTTTCCCGCACGGAGAACTAACCAACCTCCTTAAATAAATTATTTAAAAATTGAAAAAATATATAAACAGAAAATCTTAAAAAACCGTAATTGCAATTCTCGATGTCATAGAAGTGTACCATAAAAATTTCATTCATTTTTACCGTACATAAGCAGAGATAGATATTATGATATTTACATGGGAAGTATATCTATATATATACAATTCTGTAACTTTTAAAGCAAATATCTCAAAAACGGGTCGGACAATCGATCGCAAATTTAACACAAGTTTTTGGGATATATAAGTGCACAATCTCTGTAAATTTCAACTTTATCCAGTTGTTTTGACATAAGCGACATACATCTTTAAATCTATATAATCGATCGAAGTTGTAAATGCTATCGACATCTGATCGACGTCGATCTGATTTGCTATTTCGATCTGGGAAAGCTGTAGACGCCATCGACGTCTGATCGATGTCGATCCGATGTATCAATTCCCCCTGGGTGCGGCCACATGCGCATGCTCAGTGGCCACACGCGCATGCAAAAGTGCGCCAATTTTAAATATGATGACTGGTCAATCATGCGGAATAATCAAGTTTCTTCATTCAAGCAGTTAGGCATCACGCTGGGAGTTTTGTTTAGTTTTATTATGCGGCGGAAGGGGCTCCGCCTGTGGCGCACTTTTGCATGCGCGTGTGGCCACTGAGCATGCGCATGCGGCCACTGAGCATGCGCATGTGGCCGCGGGGCATGTTCAGTGTTGAGATATCTCGTCGGTATGACAGGAATCATAACCTGATTCCTGTCAATTTTAACGTTTAATATCTCGCGTCGCGAGGCAGAGCGACACTTTTTTCTGTCAGATTCTTTCGTTTCGTGCAAAAACGCGTCGATTGAGCATAATTTCATCGATATTTGAGGTGAGGCCCCTAAACTAAATAATTACCACGTAATTTTTTGCATTATTATTGAACCATATTGCAAAGCCGAACACATTCTCTCATGTTTACTTATTTATTAACAAATTGTTTATTTAAAAATTATTATAAACAATTAGAAAAACATGTTATGATCGTTGTACTCGTCGTCTCATATCAACTCGAAAAATGTTTTTAAAAAATTTATTCATATTATTTATAACATTTATTCAAACATACAGACAGTGCATCTTTTGATGTGATAATCATTTGGATATTCCTTGGATACTAAAACTATCCAACACGCAGATGTTGATGAGAATTAACATCCGCGTCTTGAATAATTATTTCAATCCTCAATATCCATAGGCTCAGCTTGAATTACAATATCTTCTATGTCACTTTCGTCCTTATCTGCCTCGTTTTGCTCAGCTTCTTGATCTTGGTGTCCGGGGAAGATCTCAAAATCTTCGCAGTTAGGATCATCTATTTTGTCCACTTCATCGTTTCCAAGGTCAATTGCCATTCGATTCGTACAAGACATTCCTTGACAAGACAAACAGATTTGGGAGCATTGTAAGCCGAGTCGTCGACAGCCACATGCCTTCCCACAAGACCGTGTGCATTTACACGAGATATTTCTTAGTAACGATTCTGGAGCGGGCTTTGACTTTGTCATTACTGGCATCAACGTAAAATTTTTATATTCCCATCCCCAATCCAGAATTGAAAATTCATTGTCGCCGAGCCACTCCTGCACTTGAAAATATACTCTACGGAAATGTTGTGATGCTGCTGCCAGTGTCAGTGGCAACTGAGCAAGACGAACCTTCAGTTTAGCTCGAGCAACTGATGTTTGGAAACGCTTGAAACGATAATTATCGAGATGGGTATCTTCAATTGATGCTCCATATAATGCCAACATCAGACGTTCTCCTGCATCATCGATAAATTGTCCTGAAGCCTCAAAATCGCAAAAAACTCGTATATCCTTTAGTAAATTTTTTTTTTTTTTTTTTAGGAGATGGAAAATGCTATTTTTTCCTCGTTGGAAAATTGCGCTCGTGGTGTCACAGCCAGTAAAAGCATGAGCAAAAAGAATTATCTCTTTTTTTGCTGCGTTTCCTTCTGATAAATACACGACATCTACTGTTTTTCCTCGCCCTTGTTTGAAAAAATGTATATTTCGATCCGCAGGTGTTAATCCAATCATGAGAACGGCAAGGTCGACATCTTCACCCACAATTACGACTTTATCATGCTGGATACTCTTGGCAATAGCTGTCGTGACAATTAAACGATCAGCATCACGATCTGCTTGCTTGACGGCAATGCCAACGGTTTCAAGGTGTTTCGAGAGATATTTGATCAGTCTACTTTTGTTCTTGCTCAGAAATTTTGCTTGATTCATGGTTGCCACCATATCCTCTGTGAATGTCACATCAGCTCCGAAGTTTTTGTTCGTTCGTCTCATCCTCTCATAATTTTTTGCACCTAAGGAATCGTCTCCATATCCATCAAAAACCACAATGCAATTGAAACCATAATACCTCCGAATGTAAGCCTCATAGGTTTTGAATATGTCGGTATATGTATTCCCCAACGACCATACTACTTGATGCAATAAAAATCCACCATCAATAATTACTCTGCTTCCAGTCCAAGTGAATTGATCGGCTGCCATTGGTGTTAACGATTTATATAAATCGGATTTCTTCAATTTTCTTATAAAGCCTTGATCATCGAATAAGAAAATAATGGAAAAAGTGCCAATTCGTAGCGAAATGCATCACGCGTCGCTTATTCTTCATTGCCACTCAGCAATACAACTATTCGTTGGAAAAGTAAGGTCGTGTTGACAGTGACAACTTCTCCATGGATTTCTACACCTCGTTTCACAACAGCTAAAGTCTGGACTCAGTTTGAACGGTTCAATTTTAAATCTGCCAGACTAATCCCTACCATCGACTTTATTGCAGTTGTTCCTATTTCAAATGCTTTGTCGCAATTAATTTTGGGCCCTCCAACCAAACCTGTGGATATCGATCTCAGTTCATCGCATATGGGGAATGGATCATGTACTTCCAGCCATTTTATCAGGCGCGTGCAATCTTCCACGTCTCTTTTGATGCGACTCGATCGCAAATCGACGTGTTGTTCACCTGTGGTCGATCTCACTCCGGAAAACGTCTCTATTTGGTCAATAACCTTATAGGCTGTCGGCATAGCAAGGATCCATCTGGCTAGGACGCTGTCGGATATTCCACGTCCATGTGTAACTCCTCCTTCAGACTTCAAAAGGCGCATAATTGTCTGCTCTATAGTCATATCCGTCCAATTTCGCGAAGTCATTTTGTCGGATCTTCGGATAATAAAATAACTACTTTCCGTGAATTTTTGGTATTCGTCTACTGTCATGACTTGTTGGAGATTTGACATGTCTTGGAGGTATAACTGGGCGGATTTAGCGTATGCTAAATGACCTGATGCGTGGAAAATAAGCAGCATTTCACGAATACACCGCAAGTGCAAATGCCAGTTTCCCAAACGCTCCGCCTCAATGTATAACATGATGACATTTATGCAGTCCATATACTGCATCCAAAGTTGCGCTGTGCGTCCTCTTTTCTCACTGCATCCATTTCATCTTTTAATCGGATTGCTAAGTCAAATAAACGTGTATCATTTTTTATAGTTTCAGCCGTTGGTGGCTCAGCGTCACAGTTACTCAAGAATTCGATGACATATTCACGAACGCTTTCATCGATGTTTGTCCATACCTCGGACAATCATACTGCCTAATGCCTGGTATGTTAGCAAATGAACTCTCGGGGCACGCGCTAAAGCGTGTCCTAAGAGCATTTTTTCAACAGAAACGGGTGCATACACTGTGGACCATAATTCGCTCAGTCCGCTGGCTTCCATTATGGTTCCCAGCAGTGATGCCACAAATCGGCCTCCGTCGCATACGCACACAAGTCTCGCGCCCTGTCGGTGTGTCGGGCAACGTTGGGCAATACGAAAGAGACGGATATATGATTTTCTGTCTCTTTCGCTCTTGCAGAATTCGAGTCGCGCGACGCGCGGCGATCCGACGCGACGTTTCAGTCGGTAATTTTTCCGTAGGGTAAGGCGTGCGCGTAATATTGTATCATAGTCGATAATTTCATTTATTTAACATTATATATAAAAATTTAAATAATTGTTGTTAATTTTTGTAGAAAAAATATTAACAATCCGCAATTAGCAATATCCGTTATATACGTGTATACAGGAATTAGGTATCTTTAATTATTCATTAAAAAATATTAATAAATCAGAAGCACTGCTCATTCTATCTTTTTACACTCAATCTCCCTTCGAAATACGTCCCATTCCATTTCCAACATAGCTATATAGAATTATAAAAATAATGAAATCCACTCTTGGCCAACGTGTACGTTTTTTTTTTTTTTTTTATAATATCTTGTAATAAATGTGTTATTAATGTATATTTAAAATTTTCTTAACAAAAATAAAGGCAAAATTTAAATAATTTTATTTTTAATTCAGATCGATATTCCCATTGTATTTGTATTTCATGAATGTACGACGTACATGTTGTTGCTCGACAGAAACCGCGAGAAGGTGGTGGTCTCTTCCATCATGAGAAAAATTTAAACAATTGTTGTTAATTAATAAAATATACATAGAAAATAACATTCTAATGCATACAATTATAATGTATATATTGTCTAAGAATATATTCAAGTATTAATATTATCACAATATTAAACAAACAATTGTTTATATTTCCTAACTAGGCGTCTTATTATATAGTATGTACAGTAGAAAAAGAAAAGCTGCAGACGAAGGACCAGCAACTTCGTCAGCACTATATAAAGTTAGTGAACTTTAATCCCTTTATAATACCCTTAAATAATAGGGTATTATAATAGGATATATTTATAATTAAACAACTAGCAATCTACCTACATACATCTTTATTAATCAATCAGATAATTTGTAATGTCACATATTCGGCGATTTTGGAAACATTCCTCGATCCATTTACATTATAAAATATATAACTTGTGTATACATATAAGAAATATAATTGCAACATATTTTCCCGTCCCACTTAACACAGACTGCGGACTGTCGGATATAAAAATGTCAAGTATCCGGTGTGGTTAAAAAATATGTTGCAAAGCACATACATGCTTCACCCAACTTGCAACATATATAGCACACATCATTCACACATTACAATTAAATACAATGACCAGAAAACAACAGAGATAAAATACAATTTATTTACCATGGATCGCTATGTATTTATTTTTTGCACGTAATAATCCGAGCAAAATAAATTATTTCTCATATTTGCTGTTTCCAAAAAATTATGTCTAATATTTCAGACTTTGCGGTGTTTCATCGCAGTGAATAAATTGTACTATCACTAGGTGTTGTTCTTGGTTTAGAATAAGACGTTTCGTGAATATTTCAATTTACTTCATCACATGACGAGTAACGCCTGACGAATTGCTAAATCAAGAACGACGAATTCTCTTCAATTCGAGAACCAAATCTAGTAGTTAAGCTGTATGTTTGCTGCGAAAATTATTTTCGTTACTTTTTAATATATGTATATGTTATTCCGAAAAATTAGGAAATGCTTTCATCTCACCAACAAATGTCACGTTTTTCATCGCTGTAATCAGTGCAAGAAAGAATTGAGCAATTTAAAAATAGCACTTTAAAGAGCAAATCTTTTGAAAAGCGCTTTTACAAATGGTTAAAACCTTTCCCACGAAACTGTACCTTTTCAAATAAGAGAGTACCTTATCAAATAATTCTCTTCCTGAAAAATGACCATTTTCAACGCAATCAATTATCTTACTTGATAATTTTCTTCCGCGATGCGCATTGCAATTATATCGGAAAGTTGAATTTTGAAACATAAAAGGGCGCGTGGGTTGTAAATTGCGTTCTACATTATTAATACTGTAAGTATTAAATCAAAAAATATTTTTTGTTTAATATTGTTGCACACATCTTAAAGTATATTAATACATTGAAACTTTATTTTTAATGTTGTTTTTTTGTAAAACATGATTTTCTTCATTGAAATTTGTTTCTATGTGAGATGTAGAAAAAGGAAGCCAGGGGCTCGATTCTTGAATTTATTCGCAAGAAAAACGCGCAAATTTTGCTTTTATAGAAATCTTGCAAGTTGATTGGCTAAAAGTCATTCAATAGCCAATCAACTTGTCACTTTCCTGCAAAAGTTGAATTTGTGCATACGTTTCTCTTGCGAACGAATTCAAGAATCGAGTTCCTGGAATGTAAAATACATCTCATGCGCACACTGGGAGATTGATAAAGATTTACGTAATAATATGGGCCGGTATCACAGTCTCCGATTAATGTGATTCTCCGATTAAACTCACTCTTCGTCTCTTTCTAGGGGGATAGTTAGAAAGAGATGCAGAGTGAGTTTAATCGAAGGATCACGTTAATCGGAGACTGTGATACCGGCCCTATGGTTTTGATATCGGGATGTGAATCACGCGATTTTCATGTAATGTGTCGATAATTGCATTATGACAGCTGACTTATCTATCGATTCTGCATCTTTGAACTGCATTATCACGCAGTTAATTCCCACGCAATTGTTTCTCGGAGGTCGCGATTCTTTCAATAAGCGTCGTGGCGTCGCCCGTGCCCTTACGTGTCATTGACAGGCGGAGTTCGGCCCGATTCGACAAGTGATTCGTCTTGGCCGTTTTTGGAGCAGCATTGCTTGAAGACCATCGCAGAAGAAGAAGAAGAAGAAGAAGAAGGATTATTAAGGTTACTGTAGCAGTTATTTTCTTTTTGTCATTTTTTTCGCATTTATTTACCTTTATTTGTCCGTACGTACACACACGCAGATAGAGAGGGTCATAAAATACTGTGGAAGTGACGAACCACAGAGTCCTGATCTCTATTTGCAACACACACACACAACACATACATTTTGTTTTACTTTTTTATTTTTATCTTTCTTCCATTTAATTCTTTCGCTTTGCTTTTTTCTGATATGGAGATGTGTGATGAATTGCCCAAAAAACCTAAGCGAAGTTTCGTAGAAGCTTGGCTTAGTAATGAGCGTTACAAGTATTGGATACGTAAAGTATCACACGACGAAAGTCTTTATCATTGCACTGTGTGCAATGAAAATTTTTCGTGCAATGCAGCACATGTTTCCAGACATGCGAATTCTGCGTGTCACCAAGAAAACTTGAAAAGGAATGTATCATTATCTAATAATGATGACATACCTGTAAAAGATACATTGAAGAAGTCAATGTTTAATAAAAAATGGCTAGATATTGACAATTTTAAGTTATGGTTACGTGAGGTTCCACATGATAGCAGTAGATGTTTGTGTGCAATTTGCGATAAATCTTTTGATGCCCATTTATCGCATATTCGTCGGCACGCAGAATCTGAAAGTCATTTAAATTTATGCCAAAAAACGATAGGTATTGAAGCGAACAAATCAAATGATGATTTTAATATGCAAGATAAAGAATCTCCTTTGTCGTTTGATGAGCGTTCAAAAACAGCGCAAATATTATTTGGCGCTTTAATGGCAGAAAGAAATATACCCTATCAGACGGCAGATGAAATTCTTAAATTATTTCAACACATAACACCAGATCCTGTGGTAAAAAGCATGAGCATGGGTCGAACTAAATGTAAAAACATAATTACAAATGTTTTGTATCCGGTTGAAAGTGAAAATGTCGTTAACAATCTTCAGAGAACAAAATTCTCTATTTTTGTAGATGAAACTTCCGATATCTGTAACGAAAAATGGATGACCTTTTTCGTTCGATACATTGATCCTGAGACATTAGATGTTCGCTCACAATTAGTCAAATTGATCAATATTGATGCGAGAGATTCTAGTGCTGAAAAGTTGTTCCATGCATTCAAGTGTGAAATGTTAAATTTACAGATTTCTTTCTCAAATATTATTGCCCTGTCTTGTGACAATGCATCTGTAATGACAGGAAAAAATATGTCATTTAAGACGAAACTAGAACAGATGTGTAAACATGTGTTAACACTTCCATGTCCATGCCATTCGGCTGCATTAGCTGCGCACGCTGCATGTGACAAAATACCGTCATTTTGCGACGATTTTCTTAAAAAAGTAGCTAAATATTTAAACAACAGTCCGAAACGTTCGGCAGTTTTTCGCGAATTTTGCGATTGCTTTCAAGTAAAGCATTGCAAAATTTTAAAATTAAGTGAAACACGCTGGTTGTCTCATCACAAATGTGTGGAAAGACTTATCGAATTATGGGACATTATACATCATTTTCTGCAGGAAACTGTTGTGAGCGATAAAACAAAATCTGGAGAACATCTTCTGTCTATGATGGATAACTTAGAAATAAAGGCATATTTTCTTTTCCTCAAATATATTTTAAATATGTTTAATGCGTTTAATGCATATTTCCAATCAAAAGACACAAAAATTCATTTATTGCAGTTAAAATCTGTTAACTTTCTCTACCAAGTCTGCCACAACTTCGTAAAAACAGAGTTTTTACAAGACATAAGTACCACAATAATTTTTTCACATTCAGAAATTCAAAAAGATATAAATGAAATTTGCGTTGGATCTGAATGTGAAGAATATCTTAACGATCTAACGATGCAAGGTCATGTAGAAATAGTTACAATTATTCGACGAAATTGTTTACAAGTTTATATCACTGCTGCGGAGGAAATACGAAAAAGATTGCCTATTTCCGATGATTTCTTAAGAAGATTACAAGTTTTTGAGGCATCAATGTCGTTATTCGATGACAATAGAGAATTATCGCTGCAGCATGTTTGTTCCGTTGCGAGAACTCTCGGTGGCTTCAATGAAGAATTGTTAAGAACAGAGTGGTTTGCATTGTCTACAGATTTTTCTCAACAAGAAAAACAAAATTTATTAAAATTAAATTTTGATAATATGTGGAAAGAAATCTTGCAGCGCCGCTTACCGAATGATATGTACAGATATCCCACTTTAAGAAATGTTCTTAGCGCTGTTAGATCACTTCCCCATTCAAATGCAGACCCGGAGAGAACGTTTTCAATTTTAACTGATTTGAAATGCAAAAAACGCAATAAACTGTCTTCGGCCAGTGTAAATGCCACTTGCGTGATAAAATCAGCATTGAAGGCGAGGGGTGAAACAGCTGTAACCATGACCGTAACAAAACGACATTTGTCTCGGATGTCATCTAAAATATTATATACAGCTTGCCCTAAACCGCCAAAAAGTTCACTAACTTTATATAGTGCTGACGAAGTTGCTGGTCCTTCGTCTGGCTAATTTTAATTCAGTGTCAGAAGCGTTGATCGTGAGCTGACTACTGTAAAATGTCACAAGCGTCAATTCTGACGGTATTGACAAAATGAAATGCCAGAGGTGTCAATCATGGGCTGGCTAGATTTAATAAGTTTCAGAGGCGTTAATTGTGGGCTGACTAATTTTAATTCAGTGTCAGAGGCGTTGATCGTGAGCTGACTACTGTAAAATGTCACAAGCGTCAATTCTGACGGTATTGACAAAATGAAATGCCAGAGGTGTCAATCATGGGCTGGCTAGATTTAATAAGTTTCAGAGGCGTTAATTGTGGGCTGACTAATTTTAATTCAGTGTCAGAGGCGTTGATCGTGAGCTGACTACTGTAAAATGTCACAAGCGTCAATTCTGACGGTATTGACAAAATGAAATGCCAGAGGTGTCAATCATGGGCTGGCTAGATTTAATAAGTTTCAGAGACGTTAATTGTGGGCTGACTAATTTTAATTCAGTGTCAGAGGCGTTGATCGTGAGCTGACTACTGTAAAATGTCACAAGCGTCAATTCTGACGGTATTGACAAAATGAAATGCCAGAGGTGTCAATCATGGGCTGGCTAGATTTAATAAGTTTCAGAGGCGTTAATCGTGGGCTGACTAATTTTAATTCAGTGTCAGAGGCGTTGATCGTGAGCTGACTACTGTAAAATGTCACAAGCGTCAATTCTGACGGTATTGACAAAATGAAATGCCAGAGGTGTCAATCATGGGCTGGCTAGATTTAATAAGTTTCAGAGGCGTTAATCGTGGGCTGACTAATTTTAATTCAGTGTCAGAGGCGTTGATCGTGAGCTGACTACTGTAAAATGTCACAAGCGTCAATTCTGACGGTATTGACAAAATGAAATGCCAGAGGTGTCAATCATGGGCTGGCTAGATTTAATAAGTTTCAGAGGCGTTAATTGTGGGCTGACTAATTTTAATTCAGTGTCAGAGGCGTTGATCGTGAGCTGACTACTGTAAAATGTTACAAGCGTCAATTCTGACGGTATTGACAAAATGAAATGCCAGAGGTGTCAATCATGGGCTGGCTAGATTTAATAAGTTTCAGAGACGTTAATTGTGGGCTGACTAATTTTAATTCAGTGTCAGAGGCGTTGATCGTGAGCTGACTACTGTAAAATGTCACAAGCGTCAATTCTGACGGTATTGACAAAATGAAATGCCAGAGGTGTCAATCATGGGCTGGCTAGATTTAATAAGTTTCAGAGGCGTTAATCGTGGGCTGACTAATTTTAATTCAGTGTCAGAGGCGTTGATCGTGAGCTGACTACTGTAAAATGTCACAAGCGTCAATTCTGACGGTATTGACAAAATGAAATGCCAGAGGTGTCAATCATGGGCTGGCTAGATTTAATAAGTTTCAGAGGCGTTAATCGTGGGCTGACTAATTTTAATTCAGTGTCAGAGGCGTTGATCGTGAGCTGACTACTGTAAAATGTCACAAGCGTCAATTCTGACGGTATTGACAAAATGAAATGCCAGAGGTGTCAATCATGGGCTGGCTAGATTTAATAAGTTTCAGAGGCGTTAATCGTGGGCTAGCTAATTTTAATTCAGTGTCAGAGGCGTTTATCGTGAGCTGACTACTGTAAAATGTCACAAGCGTCAATTCTGACGGTATTGACAAAATGAAATGCCAGAGGTGTCAATTATGGGCTGGCTAGATTTAATTCACGAAATGTCTTATTCTAAACCAAGAACAACACCTAGTGATAGTACAATTTATTCACTGCGATGAAACACCGCAAAGTCTGAAATATTGGACATAATTTTTTAGAAACAGCAAATATGAGAAATAATTTATTTTGCTCGGATTATTACGTGCAAAAAATAAATACATAGCGATCCATGGTAAATAAATTGTATTTTATCTCTGTTGTTTTCTGGTCATTGTATTTAATTGTAATGTGTGAATGATGTGTGCTATATATGTTGCAAGTTGGGTGAAGCATGTATGTGCTTTGCAACATATTTTTTAACCACACCGGATACTTGACATTTTTATATCCGACAGTCCGCAGTCTGTGTTAAGTGGGACGGGAAAATATGTTGCAATTATATTTCTTATATGTATACACAAGTTATATATTTTATAATGTAAATGGATCGAGGAATGTTTCCAAAATCGCCGAATATGTGACATTACAAATTATCTGATTGATTAATAAAGATGTATGTAGGTAGATTGCTAGTTGTTTAATTATAAATATATCCTATTATAATACCCTATTATTTAAGGGTATTATAAAGGGATTAAAGTTCACTAACTTTATATAGTGCTGACGAAGTTGCTGGTCCTTCGTCTGCAGCTTTTCTTTTTCTACTGTACATACTATATAATAAGACGCCTAGTTAGGAAATATAAACAATTGTTTGTTTAATATTGTGATAATATTAATACTTGAATATATTCTTAGACAATATATACATTATAATTGTATGCATTAGAATGTTATTTTCTATGTATATTTTATTAATTAACAACAATTGTTTAAATTTTTCTCATGATGGAAGAGACCACCACCTTCTCGCGGTTTCTGTCGAGCAACAACATGTACGTCGTACATTCATGAAATACAAATACAATGGGAATATCGATCTGAATTAAAAATAAAATTATTTAAATTTTGCCTTTATTTTTGTTAAGAAAATTTTAAATATACATTAATAACACATTTATTACAAGATATTATAAAAAAAAAAAAAAAAACGTACACGTTGGCCAAGAGTGGATTTCATTATTTTTATAATTCTATATAGCTATGTTGGAAATGGAATGGGACGTATTTCGAAGGGAGATTGAGTGTAAAAAGATAGAATGAGCAGTGCTTCTGATTTATTAATATTTTTTAATGAATAATTAAAGATACCTAATTCCTGTATACACGTATATAACGGATATTGCTAATTGCGGATTGTTAATATTTTTTCTACAAAAATTAACAACAATTATTTAAATTTTTATATATAATGTTAAATAAATGAAATTATCGACTATGATACAATATTACGCGCACGCCTTACCCTACGGAAAAATTACCGACTGAAACGTCGCGTCGGATCGCCGCGCGTCGCGCGACTCGAATTCTGCAAGAGCGAAAGAGACAGAAAATCATATATCCGTCTCTTTCGTATTGCCCGACGTTGCCCGACACACCGACAGGGCGCGAGACTTGTGTGCGTATGCGACGGAGGCCGATTTGTGGCATCACTGGTTCCCAGTCCTCCAAGGTAAGACATAAGCAAATGAAATCCTCCCAATCTAACGACAACATTTGCTAATTTTTCATCTCCCTCAGTGATGATTTCTCTGGCTTTAATGTAGAGTGGCTGATCGAAAGTGACAAAGCAAGTTTTTTGCCCTCTTTTTTGACATTCTAAAGCTGCATAAAACAGCACTGTATTAATGGCATCCTTGCTTAATGGAGGAAGATTGACAAACGGCAAACACAAAACACGAGAGACATCGTACTCTATGTTTGTCGCAATAACCTCGATATAGCCTTTCCAACTAGGGAGATTATCTCCAAAAAATTTGGCAATTACGTGGAGCGCATACGTAAGAGGAAAGTGCTCAGGTTTTTGTAAACAATCTTGTTCCAGTTGTTTAAACATAAGATTTTTCAATCCAGATCTACTATTATTTCCATAATGTTTAATCTTAATTTTTGCTTGCGACGCCAAAATTGCAGCAGATGGCATGGCTTTCAATTTTTCAATCCGTCCTTGTATTTCTAAGCTATTTTTTGGAGTAACACAACAAATGCCACCCATGCTGTGGAATGTATTGAGGCCATCTAATGTACAAACATTGTGGTCAGCGTTGTCAAAAACATATTGACCAAATGCGTGCTCTTTAATCAGTACTTCAGAATTTACAACTGCAGAGGCTTCAAAGAGCGTTACATTGTTATATGATGCACACAGTCCTAAATTGGAAAGAGTATCGATCAATAATTTCGAGCCAAATTTACGATGCAAGAAAACACCAACGCCAATTTGAATCAATGTCAGAAACGACCTGGGCTTTGTCACAGAAATGATAGCATGTGCTATGCTGTCCTTTTTCCTTTCCAAGCTTTTTTCGTTGCCTCTCTTTCCTTTCAGCATAACTTCACTTAAAAATAATTGCAAAGATTCCGGAACATCGTCCACTGCGTTGTCAAGAAATTAGTGAGGAGATGGATATGATCTCGTATCATAGAATTGTTTCCTTATGTCGTCTCTGATAATTGCAGCTGCTGCCCTAACAATTTGTAAGCGCTCTCCTTTTTCAGTTTTCTCCTTGTTGGTGTACCAGGAATCGATTAAAGCCTCATAGTCATTACCACGAAAGCATATAAGTGTCGGTCTGCCATTTTTCTCATGAATCATTATCTTTTCTCTATATCTTTTCAGTAATTTCGATTCAATGTCTCTGGTTTAGGCTTGTACTCCTTCATTTTATCCAGTAATTTGGTCAATGTAAATTGACATTCATCATTTTCTTCGATGTAGTGGCAAATGTTTTCAAAAGCAGTCTCTTAGTTAGTTATTGGTGGTTTTTGTGCAGAATTTCCCGTAGGAATGTGCGAGAAGCATTTATTACAGTTAGCATGGTACCAACCACCAACTTCTTTTAATGAATGTACTCCCTTAATTCTACTGACAAGGGAACCTCGCGAACTGGAAAATTCTGATTTTAATGAAACTTTCCATACATGTAGGGGGAGTAAAAAGATGAATTTAGATATTTTTTATAGCTGCCCAAAAACGGTTTTAAAGGGTGAAACCACTGCTCATATGTAGAGCGGTTTTTTGCTTTTCTCGATATATCTCGAAAAATATTTGAGATATTAAAAAATGTTTCTTATAAAAGTTTTACAGTAAAATCTCCTCTATTCGACAACATTAAAAATATTTTTTAAAAATAATTTTTTAAACAAAATTTTGATTAAAAATTAAAAAAATATTTTTTTTGAAATTTTATTAATGTGGTTAAATAAATATGTTTTTACCATAAAACTTTTATTTGAAACATTTTTTGATATCTTGAATACTTTCCGAAATATATCGAAAAAAAAGCCGCTCTACATATGAAGGGTGATTTCACTCTTTAGAACCATTTTTTGGCAGCAACAAAAAATTTCTAAATTCATTTTTACTTTTCCCCCTCTTACATGTGTGCAAAATTTTATAATAAAAACATTTATGTGTATTTAACCGCAACGAATAATTTTTTCAAAAATTTATTTTTGTATCTCTTATTTAAAAAAATATTTGTTGCGTGCGTTATTTAATAAAATTGTAAAATAAAGATACTTTTATCCTGAATGTACTTAATTCTTTAAACAATATCGTAACAATTTTAGCGCTAACTAAAAATTTCTAAATTTATTCATCTGTGTGTGCGTGCGTGCGTGTGTGTGTTTTATAAAATATTTTAGTTTTAAATCTCGCAATAGTAGATCTTGCGAGGCTCGCTCCGACGCGCGACGCTCGGCGACCGGACTTGATGGTGGGGCGAGCGCGCAGCGGTTATTATGCCCGGTCTTCGTGCCCGAACGTCCGGACCCTATTGATGATATTCCTCATAAGACCATACGTGTTGACAGCGTTCCCTAGAACGTATATGTTCGATATGGTGGAGTCGCAATAGGGATCAGGGCAGTGGCGGCGAGTCATCGAGACAAGATTTCATCAACAAACAATATATTCTGTGTCTAAATTATTTACATTGTGTTTACGTTAGCTTAAGCGGCGCCTGAAAGGCGCCTGATCAAAAAATATAAGTGCTAACGCACGGTTTCAAAATTTTATTTGGCGGATGGCCTTATGTGCAATGGGCTTGGGGGTGACCGAGTTGTTGTTAAGGTCGAGTTTAGCCCGGGGTGACAGAAGGCTTGTCCGTCGGCTGGTCCGGTGGGTCCACAGGCGATGAGGGAGCCAGGAAGGCTCTCGTGAGCACGGTTTAGCAGGCAGTGGTTCGCGTTTCCCTCACCGGGATCAAGTGGAGGGCGGACGTGAGATCCGGCAGTCTCGCTTTGCGAAAATCAATCCTGCGGGCCTGGTGAGGCGCGCTTCCGGGAGGTCGATCGGAATGAGTCTCCACGGGAGAAGCGTACGGCCCGTGGAGGGCTCCGGCCTCTTCTTGTGACGCTCCTGTGTCACTGGCGGGCCACTCTCTGGTCGCTTGCGGGGCTCGGGCCTTGTTTCAGGTCCTGTAGCGCTGGCTGAGTGAGGAGGGGCCTCCTCCTCCGTTTGCTCCTTGGCCGTGTTCTGCACCTCTTCCTTCTGATTGTTGTTGGAGTGGGGCCGCCCGGCGCCTCCGCTTCCACAGTGCCGGGCCCGGAAGGGGCGTCCGGCTTGGAGGGAGCGGCGGTCTCCACGGTGGTTCCAAAAGGGTTGCAATAAGCGGAGGAAGGGTATCGAGGGAGCTCGACGCTTGATTGCGATTAAGCGGAGGAGAGGGTATCTCACTCGACGCTATATTATACGTGTATTTCGACTCTCTCAACGCTTCCTCGACACGAATCGTGGAGTGTAGCGGTAGGATTCGAATGCTGGTCTTTGCGCGGCTCGCCTTAAATTGCCGCACGACCGTACTTTAAACGCGGGTAAATGTGTGCGAGCCGGCGACGCGCCGCGGCGGGTCGCGGCACCTGATAAGCGCGTGTTGACCGGGCGCATTCGTCAGGCGCGCGAAGCGACAGTTCAATTTCTTGAACAGTATAAGAATATTTATTACAAATATTAGTAATAAATATTATAATTATCTAGATAACAATATCTTTTACTTACGAACAATTCTTATATTTCATATTATTTACAATCATGATATTCCTCAAAGAAATGATGCATACAAAAATATTTTTTGCACCAGGAACAACGTATTATGGCAAGTGCATCACATATAGAACAGCGTGGTATTTCTTGTATATTTTTTCCAGAGAAACAAAAATCTACTAGATTTTCAAACTGTGGTGGCCGTTTGTTGATATAACCACTTTTGAACCAAGCGTATTTAAAAAGATTATGGAATCGTGGAGAGGACAGCTATATATGCGTTAAAGATTGTAATTTAATGATATTATTTCTTAAATGTAAATTGATATCATAATTTAACAATGTAACGCGATCACTAAATGTCCTCACAAAGTTCTTCCATACTTTAAACCCATAAACATCAAGAGGTTGAATCATTGCTGTGGTTTTTTTTTGGTATTGTTAAAATCCGTACATCTTTAGCTGCGGTCCAGATGACGTTTCAAACGCTACAGAGCATTCGTAGCAGCACTATGGATGGTTCACTGGCGCTTCAAATGGCTCTGAGCAGATATAATACGTCATCAATGACGTCATTGTTTTCGATCTCGTTTCGCTCCAACTGCCTCACCTCAGGAGGTGGGTTAGCGGGAGCGTTCAAGATATATGACGGGAAATTTAATATTTTCACAGGCACACGGCAACCGTTAACATTCGCGAACTGGTGGCGAGCGTGTTCGGACGTGTTAATATTTTCACAGGCACACGGCAACCGTTAACATTCGCGAACTGGTAGCGAGCGTGTTCGGACGTGTTTCGTGACGGAGGTGCCAGGAAAAAAACTGAAGAAGAAGGCGACAGTTAACTTTCAAGATGCCGCTATACCAAATAACTGACCAAGAAACTGGTAATATTTATGAATTTGACCTGAGTAAAGAAGAATATCATTGTGCTTCAAAAGGTAAAGTATATTAAATATTCTATTCTTTTTACGAAATATGCAGGTAGTAGCAAAGGTTAGGAATGCTATATGCAGGAAAGATTATGATTTTCAATGTGTATTAAAGTTAAACTTTGGTTTCTTTTTTTTTAGATTTAGTATATTGCACTCAATTATTAGAACAAGCAAAAGCAGAAGAAAGCAGTAATAATGTTGTACAACAAGAAATGCAATCTGATTTTAATGAAATCTGTAATGGTATGTATATACCTTTTAGATCTTAAATTATACATCAGTCAGTAAATTTGCAGCCTTACATTTGTATGTAAAATTTTTTATGATTTTAAGAATCAAATCTCAGGAGCTATGTCAAATATTTATTTTCAGATGGTTTTAGATGGGCGGATGAACCTATAAAATTACTTTTAGCAACATATAAACAGCACGAAAATTTATTACATACAGGAAAAATGTCTGTTAAGAAATTTTGGGAAATAATATCCAACAAGTTAAATGAAAAGGCGTACGATGTCACAGGACAACAATGCAAAAGCAAATTTAATGGATTAAAGAAAACGTATAAAAATGTTAAAGATTACAATAACAAAAGTGGAAACAACAAACGGACTTGGCCTTATTTTGAGGTATATAATTTTATTCTTTAGATTTGAAATATAAATAAAGTAAAGAAAGCTCTAATTTGTGTTTCTTTTTTGTAGATCATGGATGAAATGTTTAGAAACAAACCATGGGTTACGCCAATTTTAATTTTAGATTCCTCAAGTATCATGTCTCCTGCTAGCCCTAGTGATAGCAACAGCAGCAACAGCAGTCACATCGTGATAGCTTCATCTTCACAATCTACTTCTAGTAATGAGGGATGTCGAAAGCATAAAAGTTAGTAATATTTAAATGAAAGAAATTACAAATTTAGGATTTAATATTCTTTTATATATCATCAATATATCATTATTAATTATTTATTTTTTCCTTTTTAATTCAGAACAGAAAGTAACTCAAGACACTGTGTTACAAGAAATACTCACAATTATGAAGGATAATAAAAATGAAAGGAAAATAATGCACGACGAAGCTGTGATACAGCAAGATAGACTGTTAAATATTTTGGAAAAACTTGCTAACAAATAGTAAGAAGCGAGTGATCTAGTTTTTTCAGGGATTTTCAAGTGTGATTTTTTTTTAATTTAGTTAACACGTTTATTGATTTTAGTAATCTGTGATTTTCTTTTAAATTTAGTTAACACATTTATTGATTTTAGTAAGACGTTAGTTAATACGTTTATTGATTTTAGTGAGACGTCAATGTAGACTGTGTTCTTCCAAATAATAATACAAATAATTTAGATTTAGAGTAATAAAAATAATAATAGGTAATGATATGTTATTCTAACAAATAGTAACAAGCGAGTGATCTAGTTTTCTCAGGGATTTTCATCTGTGATTTTTTTTTCTTTTAAATTTAGTTAACACGTTTATTGATTTTAGTAAGACGTCAATGTAGACTGTGTTCTTCCAAATAATAATACAAATAATTTAGATTTAGAGTAATAATATGTTATGAAGAATTGTCGTTCCTATTTTATTTCTTTTTATAAAGAAATGTTACTTAAGGCCATATTCTGTATCTCTTATCGACAGTTGTCGATGTTCAATATTAAATAAAATGCAATATTATAATTAAATAATATGACTTTTATTGATAATTTAACATTCTTAAGAATCATCCAATATTTTCTTTATTATAAAAAAGCATTCTCATGTTTCATTCATACATTTCTTATGCGAAGTGTTGCACATATATAGTTTCTTTTAGCTTCGGCTTCATCTCTATTGCATCTCTGAATTTCTTCAGGATGTACTACTGCTTCTGTGCTATCTGACATTAATATTTCAAAATCATCATTTTCTATTAAACAGATATTGTGCAACACACAACATGCTAAAACGTGATAAGGAATATTTTCAATTAATCCCATTGCCAAATATTGCAGAAGACTCCGCCAACGTTCTTTAAGCAGTCCGATAGCTCTTTCTATCACCATACGTGAAGAAGAGAGACAGAAATTATAATTCTTTTGTCTTTGTGTAAGGTGACCATTATCTGTATAGGGCACCATTAACTGTTTCAAAAGCGGATAAGCAGCATCCCCTATCAGATGGCTATCATCTGGAAATTTTGTTGGATCAGAAACGTAATCTTGTAAAGCTGATAATCTGAAGACCCTAGCATCGTGCACGGATCTTACGTTTCCCACATATACGTGAGTGAAAAGACGCATATTATCACAAACCACCTGTAACAAAAAATGATTACACTCAATTCTTTACAAATAATAAATTTTAAAATTAAAAGCAGTTTTAAAATTAAAAATAACAAACCTGGGCTTGAATAGAATAGTGCCCTTTTCTGTTTACATAAGCTTCCGGATTTTCCTTAGGAGCTGGTATAGTAATAAATGTGCCATCAATTGCACCAATAATTCCGGGAAAGCCATTAGCTTCCGAGAAACCTTGCTTAATTTCTTCAAGTCTTCTTCCTGTTGGCCACTGTATGAATCTTGGAGCAAGTCTACATAATGCTTGGGTAACTCGTCGTACTGTTCTTATAAATGTAGCTTTTCCTATCCCAAATCTAGTATGTATTGATCTGAAAAAATATTATGATTTAAATTGACAAATTGACTAAGAGTCTCCACACAAGAATGTCCACACACACACACATAACACGTTATGTTAACTTAAAAATAAACTTATGTCGACGCACAAAGAAATCCGTAACACAAGGTAGACTTTTCTTGAAAGAAAGATCTTCTTTACGTTATGGATTTCTTTGTGCGTTGAAGTTTAAGATTACATACAAATTTAAGCTTAAGTTCATTACTTAAGGTAACGTAACGCGTTATGGAAAAGCTTGTGCGGTGACTCTAAATAAGTTATTAACAATATAAATACGATAATTTATATACCTATATGAATCTGGTGTTGCCATACGCCATAAAGTAAGTAAAACTTGCTTTTCTGGCGTAATCATTTGATTACCATCTGTAATCCTTTTTAGTTGTTCTGCAATCTGAGCTAAGAGAAATTCAAATGTTGTTGGATACATTCTAAAAATAAAAAATAGTAAAATAGTAAAAAATAATTTTTTTTACTATTATAAATATTCATATTATCATTGTTTCAAACTTGAAAATAAAGTAAAAGGAAAAAATTTGAAAACAGCTGTAGTAGCGATAATGATTTGTTTTATTAACAATTTTTATCAATAATAATTATATCTGCAATAATTATATCTGATCACATTTATTTTTTCATACTGCCGATGAAATGTTATCTCTTATGTATCTACATGTTTAATAATGACTCTTGTACTGATTTAATAATAGATGTGACTAAAAAATTGGCAATAAAACATATAATTATCACTGTTACATAATTGTTTTCAAGCTTCCTTTTTTATGAGATAAAAAAAATTTTACTTGCGACTTTACCTGAAATGACTTTTGAATTCTAGGGCAGTAAGTGATGGGACAATTCTTTCTACGTAACCTTCAATTTTAGGCGTTTTTATCCGATTTACTCTGTTTGTAATTTGACTAATGATACATAATGCGATATCTTCTTCATCATCTTCATATAAATAAAATGATATTTCGTTAAACAAATTATAAATTGTTGTTACAATTAGAATTGAATTTAATTCCATTATCCACTTGGTTCACTAAAATTCATAAAATTTGCTTTTTTATATTCTATGACGAGTAACAAAAAACAATTTACCAAAAATATAAAAAACACGAAATTTCATACCTGTTGCGCGTTATGAGTAACGATATCAGAAGGATAAATGTGAGAAAACTGCCAAGCGTTGGTAGTTTGGAATGAAGAGATCTAGACGAAGTAACTATAGCCGGATCAATCGAAGTCCAATCTGCGATAGGTCCGAAATTGTTCCATCCTTTCACAACATACACTTGTATACGTCTAGAATTAAGGAATAAATAAGTATATAGGTTAATAAGATGATATTTCGTTATAGGTTAAGAAATCTATACCGCGCTACAAGTGCTACAATCTGGTCCATTTACGTAGCAACTGCAACATTCGTAACTTAAGTGGACCAATCGGAGCGTAGCGTTTGGAGCGTAGCGTTCATAACATTTAGAAACATCAACTGGACCGCAGCCTTTATCTTTAGATGGCATAAACTCTTGTAAGTTCGCAGGACAATGTTCGCTCCAAGAGTCTAGTAATAACACACTGAAACTTCCAGTTGCGGGTAAAAAAACATTTGTGAACCAAGATTGAAAGTGTTGTGTAGTCAGTTTGCCTGATTTCGATGCTGCGATGAAAACATTTGCAGGCCTGAACAAAGTCGCTTCTACGCGTGGTCCAAAACTTCCATTGGCCTCTTTCAATATTGTAACGATGCGCCCCTCACACCAAGGCATCGTTCCCGGCTACCATCCGCCGGATGCCGCCCGACCGACCTTCCGTCGGGCGAGGACAGGGCGCGGTGCGCCCACCTTTTTTTAAACATTCGAAACGCACCGTGTGCGCAGGAAACCGCCGCACCGGTGCCTTCCCGCGCGACGCCGACGAGCGCCGACGGGGGGAGCACGGAATCGCGCCGCTCCCGCCGCCGCGCGGCGCGCCTGACGATCGGCCTCCCCTCCCGCCGAACACGCCGCACCGAGCGGCATATATAAACCAGCGCGCTCGACGAGACGGGACCTTTTTCGTCTCTACCGTTCCGACCGAAAACCTATCCTAAGCTCCCAGGGCGACACGCAAGCCGAGGTCCAGAGTGTGGGTCTCGAGTGAGGGTTCTCAAGTGTCCCGACGCCATCCTCCGTTCCGACGATTACGGCCAGGCGCGGTCGAGCGTGCTCAGCCCCGCAGCGAGGGTTCTCACGACCGTAACGCCGGAACGCCGCCATCCTAAACGTTCGCGCGTCCCGCCTACACGAAGTGCACGTGCACTCGCGTCCATTGCATACAACGCGTTCCGTTCTCGCCGGCGACCAGATACCGCATCTTTACACCGCGTTCCGTCCTTACCGTTGTATTACACCGCGATCCACATTACCGTTGTATTATACCGCGATTCACGTCTCTGTCCCGCGTTCCGCTACCATTGTATTATCGCGATCCACATTGCATTATACCGCGAACCACGTCTCCGTCCCGCGTTCCGTTCTTATCGTTGTATTATACCGCGATCCACGAACTGCTGTACCGCGTTCCGCCCCTTACCGATGTAATATACCGCGATCTGCGAATTGATCGAGTCCCGCGTGGGATAAGATACCCGTCCGCTAGCCAGCCGAGTGCAGATGCACTGCTGACCGTCGTAACCTCCCGCGTTCCGCCGCAACCGGGCGGCCGTTGCAATACACCGCGCTTGCGCGTAACGCCGAGTTCCGCCGGTCTGGCGACCGTTGTAATATACCGAGTCTGTGTGTACCACCGCATTTAGAGTGAATGTAATAAACGATATCTGTACAGTGCGAATTGATTATTGTCTCTGGGCCTGCCATCGAATCCCTGATCCGGAAATCCCGTCCGCGTTCGATAAAGTCAGGCCGTTACAATATTAAATAAAGAGGTGATTGTAATTGTCCACTTGCAGAAATTGTAGGCATAATGGTGTAGCTGTGTGTCATTGCTGATTGTGATTGAACTACACTTTCGACTGTTTTAACACTTTGTGTCGTTAACGTCCTGCCTGAATGTACTTCCAAATTAAATCCATTTTCGTCTGCATTATATATATTTTGTACATCAAAAACATCTATAAATGATTTTACAGAGCCTATGAATTCTTGGCACGCAATTTGTAATCGTTCTTGATTTTTCTTGGATGAACGGTTTACAAATTTTGTTATTTTCCTTGACACTATTCCGTGTTTTCTTTTAAAATTTAATATCCATGTTGCTCCTGCTTTAAAATGAGGAAGATTAATTTCTTCTTTTGCTTCTAGCGCCCATCGTCGCAGATCTAAATCATGCATAATGCTGTATTTGTCGTTAGCGTCTTTGAATTTGTTCGTATTCAGAAATGTATTGTTGCGCCCGTGCCGTGATACCCGTTACCCGTGGACTGAACTTGGCTTCGCTCTGTGGAAGCTTCAAGTTGGAGTGCGTCCCTTGACAACGGGACGCTGTTATGAATTATTGATTTATTGATTTTCTGTTCTACTGTCAGATTTGTTCTGGAACAGCTGGATCGTCCGGACGCGAGTCCGCGCTGTACTTTATCGAATCTTTAAATAAACGTTGTGATTGTTTCCTTGTTTAACCACGGTGTTCTCTTCATTTCCGCGGGTGCCGGGAGTGAGAGTGCGAGAGTGAGCGAGTGAGTGACAAAGTGACGCAGGGAGCGTAACATTTTGGGGGCTTGTCCGGGATCGGACGAGCGAAGGCGTACGAGCGAACAAAGAATCTGATGACGAGTACCGAGCCATCGACAGTTCCTACTACAAGGAAAAGAGCGCGGATGACGACTCCAAGACCGAGTGCACCACAGCCCAAGAGCAGGACGGAAATTTCCCGACCTGGCCCGAGCGCCCCTCAGTTCTCAGCGGAAACGGAGATCCTACGAGCCATGCTGCAGGAGATGCGGATGATGCGTGAAAAGCACGCGGCGTTGGTGCGACAGCGAGAAGTGGAACCACAGCGTCGAGAACTCCCACAGATAAGTCCTTCCGAGAATAGAGCTTTCGGGGATTCGGGATCGCGAATCGCGTCGGCGGTAGTGAATCGTGAGGAGGGGGACCCGCGACGCGAGACGGAGAGTATTAAATTAAAGCCCGACACGTATGACGGGACAATCCCGTTACGTGAGTTTCTCTCACAATTCGAATTAATTGCTCGGGCGAATAAATGGAATGACGCATCAAAAACAGCTATATTAGCCTCTAGTTTAAGAGGAAAAGCGCGTTCGATCCTCGAAAATGTCCAAGATTTAGAGAATCTGGACTACGCGGAGTAGATCGGAGCCCGGTAAAGGTTAGGTTTAGTTCTTTTGTTGTTGTTGTTGTTGTTTGAGTTACTGCGTTTTATGTTTGTTTTTGCAGAAAGAAGGAGAGAACGTTCGACCTAGGCGAAGACATTAAAGGCTACAAGAATGCCCAAAATCCTCAATGAAGACTGCCTCTCCCACGGTTTTCGATCCGTGGTTTTCCGTGGAACGAAGGACAAATGCCGAGGCGGGAACTGGGGGAGTCTTGCGAGACGTAGGGTCCATGGAAAGTAATTTTTCCCCCCCTCAGTCCAAAGATTTAAGAGGATTCAGCGCCGGGAACAGGAAGGGGTTCACATTAGGCCGGGAAGAAGCGGAACAAGAGGTGACGTCCTGAAGCCGGCGGGGGGAGAAAGCCTGGCCAGCTTTCCCCCAGGAAGGGCCGAGACTTTGTGGAGGAAAAGGTTGAGAAAACCGAGGGGACGGAGTCCGGTAACCCGTAGCAGCAGCTCAGGGTAGGGATTCGTCTCAAAGTCCCAAAAATTGTGACTGCTAGAAAACTGCCCTTCTGGATTGTCGGGACGACAATCTTGAAGAGGGAGGGCAGTGTTGCGCCGTGATACCCGTTACCCGTGGGCTGAACTTGGTTTCGCTCTGCGGAAGCTTCAAGTTGGAGTGCGTCCCTTGACAACGGGATGCTGTTATGAATTATTGATTTATTGATTTTCTGTTCGACTGTCAGATTTGTTCTGGAACAGCTGGATCGTCCGGACGCGAGTCCGCGCTGTACTTTATCGAATCTTTAAATAAACGTTGTGATTGTTTCCTTGTTTAACCACGGTGTTCTCTTCATTTCTGCGGGTGCCAGGAGTGAGAGTGCGAGAGTGAGCGAGTGAGTGACAGAGTGACGCAGGGAGCGTAACAGTATAATAGTTTTTCTCTATGAGTACTACCTCTTTGTAGGGAAAATTCCCATTTATACAGCTGCGGCAAGGACTTTACCTTTCTAAAGTGATGTTAGACTGATGATAAACTGTAACGTCCTTTTTTTCCACTTTTCCAGAATTCAACAGCTCTTCGTTTATAGTTATTATTTACAATTTCGTATTCTTCTGCTGTACAACTATCTTCTCCCTCATCTTCATCAAGTTCTTCTACTTCTTCTATTTTGTCAGCTGCGACAAATTCTGCATCGTGTAAGTCCCAATAATTCTCAAATTCTAATGTAGTGTCGGTCTGCATAGCAAATGACATGTCATCCATCAAATTTTGTATAATATTTTTTATAGTATCATGCAATTCGATTTCTTTATCATTTGTAGGTGTTTGTGGAATATTTGAAATTTGGAATAAAACCATTAACATATTGAAAACATTCGCAGGATTTACACGTAACATTTTGATTTGTTAAGCTAAAAATATGCACTTTTTCTGAATTAAATTTTTTGACAATCTTTTACACTTGTATAAATCGTTAAACTTGTGGTACTTATACTAAAACTATGCGCAATATTTCCGACTTATATAGAGCCTTATTATCTTATTTATATTTTCTTTATATCAGAATCTTCCGAATATGGAAAATTACTGCAAAATATTCTTACGTACAAAGTGTGTGATTACACATTGCATTTCGACAGACGTAAATGAGCGATATGCACGTGTACATTGTACGTTGTAAAATATACACATTGCAACAATATGCTCATATTGTTTATATATTACACGTACATCATATTGCATATTTTCACGTAAATGAACGATATACACGTGGTATAATATAATCGCTTCTGTTAGGTATCACAGTATATATTGTATTACGTGCTGTCACGACTTTTTCACTCCCGGTCGTGCCCGGGGCGTGTGACGGATCAAAAGGGGGAAGGAGAAAAGGATATTAGACCTCTTCGAAGGTTCTCTCGCACATCCGAAGTTTCGCTAACCAAAGATTATTGTTGGGCGCCAGACGCGGCAATGCGCGTCCACTAAAGTACACTAAAGTCGCAAAAAACAAAAAAAAAAACGCAAGACACAAGAACTTCGGTGTGCGAGAAATTGGCCAGCTCGACCTAACAGTTATGGGCGGGGTTGATAAAAGGGCCGCGTGATGTTTGGCGGGGTGACACGGAAATCATACACTCACGTGATTAATGAAATCGGAGAACAAAATTTTATTGCAAATAATCGTGTAATTAATAAACAAAGAAGAATAAAATTGTGACGCTCAAATATTGATTTTCGTGTAATTAGTGAACAACAGAAAGACGAAATTATGAAACTCAGACATTAATTGATTTTACAGATAGTGAGTGAACGAAGCTAGGCAGTAGCCAATTAAACACGCAAGTGATATAAAATATCGGCAAAAGACACAGCCGAATATGAAATAACCGGAGTAAGCGCGAAATAATATGAGGCGAGGTATCGCGAAATAGTAGCGGATCACGCTCGGGGCGCGTGAACGCCACGTTCCAAACCGCACAGGAATTCTGTCGCCAAGTATCTTAATCTAACGCAAATACCTTACTCTAACGCAAATCTCTTAATCTAACGCAAGCGATAATTGTGGCGCGAGTAACGTCCAAACGCAACACGCTATCGGCGGCAACATTTTAACGCGAAGCATGAGGAGCAGAGGCCCTCGACATAACGCAAATTATTGTAGCTAACGCGAAAATACGGAATTTCCGCGAGTACCAACGCAAGATACTACCCACACAGAACACAACCTCCAATGGACGTCCAAAGAACATCCGTAGCTCCACCAGACATCTACCTTCATGGTGGATGTCAAATGGACGTCTAATGGACGTCCATATTACATCCATCCATATAACATCCAGCATGGATGTCCAGTAGATGTCTATGCTGGATGTTATATGGATGGATATAATATGGACGTCTATTAGACGTCTTTTATAAACATATAATGGAGCTCTTTGACGAACATTTTTTGGAGCTTATATGGATCCCACACGGAACATAACATCCATGATGAGACGTCCACAATACCTCCATAGCTCCATGCGACCTGTACCTCCACGGTGGACATCAGATAGATCTCTAATAGAGATCCATCATAGATATCTTCTACAAATCCATAATGGATATCCATTAGACGTCTATTATGGATGTATAATAGATTTATATACATAATGTTTCTAACAGATCAATATTTAAGTTTTATAAGTAAATTTAAATTTTTAGATAATTTAAAATTATTAATTTTTATAGAATTTTTAGAAGTATTACGTTATATAAATAGAGCTTTGGTGGATATCTAACGACGCGACCGCGAGCGTTAGTAACGCGTACTGCCGCGACGCGGCTACCATGCCAGTACTTTCTCGTAATTAAAAAACATCACGCGCTAGTATAAGAGGCGAGCCTGTGAGACACCTGACTGCGATAATTCTTTGCTGCAGATCATCTGAAGTGATACCTCAGGTATCACATAGCAGGGGTCTGCGAAGCAATTTTTGATAATTTGTTGGATACAACTTATAAATAATTATCAAATTTGTTGTAAGCTTTATAAACAAGATATCCATATAGAATCTATAAAACGTCCAGCTAACATATTTCAACTATCCACCAAAGCTCCACCAAACATCCATGGTCAATCCATACAACGTCTAAAAGAGATCCATCAATACGTCCAATGGAGATCTAATGGAGGTACTAGAAGCGGACATTTCGAGTATCAGTGGAAGTTCTGTGGATGTTACATGGACGTCCATTAGAGGTTTTGAATCTCCATGATGGATGTCTAATGGACGTCTAATTGGATGTTTTGCTCCGTGTGGGTATAATTAACGCGAAAACACGGAGTTACCGCGAATACTAACGGAACGCAATAGTAATCCAACGCAAATCATACGGTAATGCAAGAAACAAACAAACGATTAATTTTCTCACGCGCTAATCTCTCTCCTGCAGGAACCCACAGGAGCGAGTAACATTTCCGACGCAAATCATATCGTAACGCACTTGATCTGACGCGAGCGATAACCTAACGCAAATGATAATCCAACGCAAATTATCCTAACGCGAGTATCGGCGGAACGCGATTACTTCAACGCGAAAAATATCCGAACGCGAGTGATACTTTAACGCGATTAATGAGCTCGCGCGAGTCATTTCCTAACGCGATTGGTATATCTACGCACAAAATAGGCGAACCTTCCAGACGCGATCACGCCCGCGTGCACGATCTATGTCCCGACCGTGCGAATTACTACGCAATAATCCTGCGTCGCGAACACAAAAGTCGTGGGAAACGGCGGATATGCGACATGAAAATTTGCGGACGCATCTGCCACGATTTCCAGAAGCTTTTCCCCGATTCGATTGTGATTCCACAGCCACGAGACTATTCCGAGGCACCTCGCTCTCGTTATCGATCGCTTAATTGACTCTTTGTCGCCGTATGCCGCCGGTTACCGAATGTAATTTCGAGTGAGCGCGACCCGGAGGGCGGTATCGTGGCTTTACATGAGTAATAATACCGAGGCAACCTCACCGTTCGTCTGCTCTCTCCGAAAGCTCCTTGCCGTCGCCCTAAGGATCGGAAGAATCGCCAAGAAAACGACCAGAATCGCTAGGAAAATTCTATCGCAACAAACCACTCCGACACGTGCGTGGGCTCTCGAGGACGATCCAGGAGTGCTCCAGGGCCTACAAACTCCTATGTATTTCGCATGACCAGCGTTAGTGGCGCCCTCTGACATGGGACACCCTACGTTGGGAACTGAAACGTGTAACTGCACATATCGACACATATCGTGTACATTTAAAATGATTATTCTTAGATAAAAAGAAGCGCAATGGTTAAAAATAATATTGTATATTTATATAATAAAAATACATAATCGATACAAATTATATCGTTGAATTCCACTTGAATATAAATTTGCATACAAATGTGTCTTGCAAGCGAGTCATTATTACGTTTAAATCGCTATTAAATCATTATAAATTAGATACCTGCCAACGATAATACGTGGTTACAAAAGAAAAGACATGGTAGCCTTTACTAATAAAAGCTACAAAATAAAAAAAATTACGCGTTATATTAAGCTATAGGTTGAAGAAACCGCGGTGAGTTTAATAACGTTCATAAACTAAAAAAAAAGATCTCTTTGTGCTAGTTAGTAGCTACTTACTACTACTAACTCTTTAAGCAACGTCAATAATTAAAAACAAAAAAGTGTCCTAATAATTGTCCATTAGAAATAAACATAAAAACATCGATGTTCTCTAATAAACTTTACATAAAATTAGAAGTAAAAAACGTAAATTAAAAGTAAAAAAAAAGAAGAGAGAGGTAGAAAATCACAGCTGAGCGTGAGCGGTTTCTTGCTTCAAAATCGGTCTGGGGCGTTTCTCATCGTTCCCGTCGAAAGGAATAAAACAGGTTGCTATCCCTCTGTTATTTCCATATTTCCAATTAATTATAGCGAATTTGAGCGCTTGTACTAGAACACTGACTGTGCACTAAAGCTTGTTCTTATTGTTAGTTAATTCTTATATTTACAGATCATCTTAAATACTTTTTGAAATACTTCTTAGCCAGTAAAATAATCTGTACAACATCCATACAATATGTTTTATTGGCTAAAAAGTTTTTAAACATGTATTTAAGCGACCTTTAATATAAGAACAGATATTATAAACAAGCTTAAGTGTGCACTCAGTGTGCACTAGTACAAACGGCCGAATTCACTATAAATCTTTTTCAGTAAATGCTCCCAGGAGATTCAGCCCATAATTTATCAGTCTGCAAAATAAATGACAATGAATAATTAGTACATATACAGTGTTAGCAGTGCAAAGTTTATAATAGCAAAATGCAATAATTTTTTTAGAGATGTTGCCACCAAAATTTTCACTTGGCTTTTTCTGGGTGGTATGTGTTAGCACTATACTTGTTAGTAAAAAAAACCTAGCTTTTATAGTATGACTTGAAAATAATTATTTTTTATTATTTTTAATTAAGCCTGGCGACTAATTCCCCCCGAGCAATTAAACTGGCAATTTATTTGCATGTTCCTGAGTGATCAATTATCAATATCCGATAAAAATTAAGACTTATACTATGACTTGAAAATCCGTTTTTTTTCTCACCTTCCTACTTCTAAACCCCCCAAGTACGGCCAGCCAGGTGTTCGGATTATCGAAGGAGAGTCGTCCACGCAGGTTATAACGGAAAATCGTGATTTACAAAATCACTTGGGCAAAAGTGTCGTCAGCTCTCCGCCTATTAGAGAATCCCCGCGGTGTGCTCTTCTATGCTTTTCTACTGCGTGACGTTACCGACATGGCGGTAGGTAATACCAACGTAGTTCCCATTTTCCAGGGGTCCCATCACAGAGAGCGCCACTAACGCTGATCATTATTCTTCCATAAGAGTTTGTAGGCCCTGGAGTGCTCCCGAAATTTCGCTCGATAGTGGAATCGATTACGCGCCCCACCCCGGGCGCACGCAGCCGCTCGACGCTATAGCGCAGGCCAATTAGGGGCGAGCCCGCAAACTCGCGACGTATCCTTGCACAGGGCCGACAATTCCGGCTCCCGCAGGGCGCTCGAGGTTTTCACACGCGCACGACGATTTCGCCGGAATCCTTCCCGGTCGTGGACGAGACGCTAATGTCCTCAGTAGGAATAATATGTGCTAGCTGCCCCGGGTGCTCCGAGGGGGGAGCGGGGCGGGGGGACTTGAGGGCGAAAGGGTGTTGGGGAAGGGGGTTTCGGCGAGCGCGTCGGGGCATGTTGTTTATTAAATATTTATAAACATATCGTTGACAAGGGGCACCGCCGCCGTTCGACCGAGGGGAAGGGGGGATGGTGTCCGCGTTCTAGGACGAGGGGGTCCGAGGGGGGAGCGTAGCGGAAGGGGGGGACTCAAGGGCGAGGGGCTCTGCGGAGGAGGGGGCAGGTGTCTGCGTTCTAGGGCGAGGGGGTCTGCGGGGGGATGGTGTCCGCGTTCTAGGACGTGGGGTCCGAGGGCGGGGGGGGAGCGTTCGCGATTTTGTCGCGGGGTATTACAAAGGCTAACGGGCGCCGTTCGTCTGCTGGAATTTTATCGATAAATATAAACAAAATAAGGAGTCAGATTGCGAGACACTCATATCTACAATGATCCCACGCTTCTAGAACTAGCCGCCATTCGGCCATTACGACGCGTTCACGTTTTCGGCGCGCCGCGGGGATGGGGGTCCAACGATCACATCAATCCGCGTAACGTCACACGGCGCGCTCTTGTCTCTCTCGCTCCCGCGTTATTAATTTAGAAAAAAAATTTACCTTAGTCTCGACGAGGGGGGGTACCATGACCGCGGCCCTCCATTCGTCTCAACGCCGCCAGCAACGACTCCCGCGAATTTTGGTGGCCAGGGCGGTTGACGGTTCGATCACGTTGAACAAAAGTTTATCTGCTAACCTCTCGTCCTCCTCCGTTGGAACATACGCGCGGCCCTGCGCGAGGGCTTCGTCGTAAAAAGAAGCCCGCTTGCGTCCGAGAGTCGCGCAATGCGCGAGCAATTGCGCCCGCCCGCGTCCGATGGTGGGTGACTGACGCGGGGGTTCGGGAGCAGCAATATCGCTATCACTGTCACTATCACTGTCTTCAATGACTTCAAACTCAAAGTTATCAGAATTGTAAAATTCCGCGATGCTAATGTTTAGCCGCACCTGCCCGCGTCCGGACCCGAGTTGACGCAGGGGAGCAGCGCGCCCGCGTCCGATACCGTGTGGTTGACGCAGGGGAGCAGCGCGCCAGCGTTCGATACCGTTTGGCTGACGCGGGGGAGCAACGGGCCTCTCCCCCTGATCACCAGCAAAATCATCGAAATTAAAATTGTCAAAATTGTCGTCAAAATCTAAATCTGCGACACTTCTCTCAACTTATTTTTACATATTTATGTTCATACGGGGGAAGGTTCGGAGGCATCGCAAACAAAAAAAGTAAAAAAAACAATCACAATCCTTCACTAATCCTTGAAAAAAAATATTTCCGGGGCGAAACTCGTTAAAACACGTCCTGACAGTACTGACTAACTGACTTAACTGACTGCAGAGGACTGAACCAGAGCTCAGAAAAGTAATTAA
This sequence comes from Temnothorax unifasciatus, assembly GCA_030770225.1. NCBI lineage: Eukaryota > Metazoa > Arthropoda > Insecta > Hymenoptera > Formicidae > Temnothorax > Temnothorax unifasciatus. Next base: position 171,732 of record JASTWK010000245.1, read on the forward strand.
GATAAAATATATCTTGCAATATAATGGCGAGGATCCGTCGGAGCATCGGTACCATAGGCGAGCGTCGCCGGAGCGTCGCCGAAGCGCCGCTTCTCAGTTTACGATATACGATATTTTAAATATCAAGCGGCCTGAGTTCTGTAGAACGTCGCATATACAGTTCTCATTCCACTTTGCGCTTCTTTCCTTTATAATAAATAATCAGGAGAATTGAAAGATAATAAACTTTTTTATCATATAAGCATTAATTAATTAATTTATTTATTATATCTTGCATCATATACAATATTGTCTAAAGCATAAGCTAATAATTCGCAATCAATAATCGAATTTTTATCATAAACGTTGCGCAAGATTCCAGCTGCATCACATTTATCGGTTATACAATTTCTTCCCAAAATGGTTACAAATTGTTTAAATTTTTCACTTACGCCATGAACATTTTGGCATAGTTGAAAATACACATTCTCGACGCAATGTTCTAGTTCGAACAAGAAGAGTACGGTTGACGGTTTCATGTACAAGCTGGTGTCGCACGATGTTAATTTTACAATATCTGCATCACGTATTTTTACGAGTTCTATAATCAGATCTCGAATCGACATCGATGAAGGTGCGGTTGACTGCAGGAGTCGTTCGATATCCGCACGTCTTTCAATTAGCGCTGTCCACGTCGTATGAGCCAACACCATCTGATTTCCTCGGTTATCACAGAGAAGTAGTTCCACAAAGAACACCGGTCCCACGCTGATTCCAATATCCAAATATTTATAAGCTGTTGATGTCAATGCGTATCGTCTGCCTAGTATACGAACCGCGCGACGCTCCAACGAATGCTATAGAAAAAATAATGAAATTAGTAATAAAAAATAATACAATTCGCAAAAAAGATATAAAAATATATAGCTCTATAAATTAAACAAAACTTACTTGTTTTGACACGTTGGAGTTTCATCATCGGGGATCGGTACGTAATAATTCATGTGTCTGCCACCGCTGCTGCTGCTGCTTCCTTCAGCAGAATACATTCTTTCTCTCGGTTATGGAGAAGCGGACCGTTTATGCAAGCGACCGATGCAAGACTGATCGTCGTTATAAAATTAATCGAATATATGTGGCAACTTCCAACACTACGATGAAGGAGGGGGAAATTAATGTTTCTGGAACGCGCAATCAGCGCTTTGAAATTTAGGAGAGGGGCTAAGGTAGGATGTTTTTTTTTATTAAGACGTATACCCCCCTCTCCCCCGCATGACATCAACCGCGAAACATGCTCAGACATGTTCAGACCCCTCTCAAGTTAGAATTCGTCACGTATACCTACTTATTCTTTAATTTTGTACACTATCGACTAATGGGGGAAAGGAAATAAAACATAGTAAAATTTACACATACGTATAAAATTTATTTTTTTAAAAAGATGATAATTCTGTCTGACGTTTCGACCACCAGTTAAATATTTTTAATACATTTTGCAACGCGCAATTCTTAACGTGTTTTCTACATCGCATAGTATTGGTAGCATCTAGAATATTCAAAGATTCGATATTTTCGTAATCCGCAGAGTCTCGATGTTTAGGTTTTTTCTCGCTTTATTCTCAAACAGATCCACCAGCCATTCTCGTTTCTGGCATCCCTTGACGTACACGAGGGTCGGCATTTCGTCGTCGTCGTCATCGTTGTCCTCTTCCTCACCGAGCACGGCCGACGTAATTAAACGCTTCACCTTGCTGTAGAGCACGTTTCCGTCTTCCCCATCGTAATCCATGGTGATTGCGAATCAACCAGGAAGCGCACGATTTGTCGGATTTTGTGAGGAGATTCCACGGCATGGGGCATGTAAAGATGTAATGCGCCAGAACGACCCCGTTTCTCAGCACCGCCGCCTCCTTCACGACAAATTTCATCCCGACGACGAAACCTTGCAGATCCACGGACGTTGGTGCGGACATGAAGAGATATCTCTCTCTCTCTCTTCGATGCGTGAATCGAGAGGAATGACGCGCGTTTCGCGACACTCTGATTTATATCCTGCTCTCCTTTTCCCCTCTCATAAATTTGTATTGGGAGTGAAAGAGAGAGAATGTCGACATTGCCGCGAACACTCAGACTATTTTGCGCACTACGTTGGTCAACGGATTGTACTCGATCACGCGATCGTGTATGATGAGACAGTACGCGGAGGTATTCGGCGGTACGTTCTCCATGCAATCGAATTCTATTCTGACATCCACGGTGGCGTTTTTCACGGATTCGTTTTGTCGAGAGCAATCGATGATCACAAACGGGCCGTTACGTAGAAAAGTCGAAACGGTGAGACTCGGTTCGAGATATTCGTATCCGTAATAGCCCTTGCAAAAACGCGCTTACATATCGTACAGAATCGCCAAATTCAAATCGTCGTACGGATAGACTTCCGAGTTTAGGTAGAGTTTCACGTTGGTCAATTTGCAGTCGTCGAATCGATTCGTGTCCGCGGACATGACGTTCTTCCGACCCGTCTGCAGAGCGAAGACGACGTATCGCGGTTTCTCGAGTTGAGTCGCGGTCTTAATGGCCCACGAGTGCTTGGTCGTGTTCTGCAACAGGGGATACTTGTACAGATCCCACGAACGGAAACCCATACTGAGATATCGTCCTTTTTTCAAGGCGCGCAACATCGACAGCTTGTTGATTTCGCTCAATACCACGTGCGGCATTCGCCACTGTATCTTGAGTATTTTGATAGCAAGCACCAACGCGAGATTTCCCACCAGACAATTGTTGTCGTTGCGCGATCGTATCAAGATTAATTCGTGACGAGCGTTGATCACCACGCGTTTGTAATCCTCGCAAAATCCTAGTAACAGGTTGAGCGGTACGCAGAAATTGAAGTATCCATTCGCGTTATTATGTGGATCCCAGCCGGCGTTTCTCAGGATCACGCTTCTGTCGGACGATACCGTTACGTAGTTCTTGAGCGTGCTGGTTATTCCTACGTTTCTGCAGCGATCAATCTCCACGCCGTCGAGCTCGTATCGAATCTCATCGAACATGAACGCGACGCAATTATTACCCAGTACCACGTTATCGGCTGCTTGGTCGGCTGCTCTGGTCACCGTCAATGTAGAGAAAACTTTCGCACGGCAATGTATACAGATCCTGCTGTTGTATGAGTATTCGTATCTCGTCGCTATACTCGAACGTTGTGTTGGCGTACGGGTTGTACGTGTGAGTCTCGATTTTGACGATGCGATCGTCAAAGACGGGCTCGCCTCCAATGTTGAGAATTTCAGTCATCGTTTACGACGCGTTCAGACGTTTCGTACCGCGAATCCCAGAGATTGTAAAAATTTAACGTTCGATGCGTCGAGCTTCTTTCTCGTCTCTCTTTTTTTAACGCCACCGAATGTCGATTTGACGATATCGTCGATCGGCGCAGCCGTAAAGATATTACTGTTGTTATCTGTTGCGTGCTCCAAGTCGTTCAACACGAGCATCTCACACGTCGCGCGTTATTGCTGTCGCCGTCGTACGTGCAATCTGACGGTGATCTCCTCTCCTCGAAAATCGAGCAATCGTCCGTCTTGATCCGTGACGCGTATCGTTAGATCCGTAACGCTTCGCGCGATGATCGGCAGGTAAATGATCTTCGCCGGCGTTTCCGATATCTTATATCCCAGTGATACGCTCGGTGAAAATTCGTGTATCGTGTGAACACGTTTGCCGTTGTTGTACGCACCCGCGGTCACGTTACACTCCACGCGGATAATGTTTACGTTGATAATATTAATCGACGCGTCCGATTCGTGCCACTGTCCCGGCTGCAATATACGCTTCAACGAGAATCCCAGCAGCGATCCAACGTTGTTCGGTTTGTTAAAGTTTACTCTAAAAACGCACTTGATCTCGCTCTTCATCGTATTGTAATTTGCGCGGAGCACTATCGGGTATTCCGTGGCCTCGTCTTCGTAGCCGTTTGCGCGAGCGGTCGCCTCTTGCGCGATATTAGCGACCGACGTACGATCGTCGTTGGAACGATTTACGCGTCGCGGACGTTTCCGTGAAATTTCACGTTTCAAAAACTTATGTATGGCTCGTATCTCGTACGATCCCTTGGGAATCGTAATTTCCGTGTCATCCTCGCCGAAATAAAATTTATTGTTCGAAGAATTCACGTTTGGAATCGTGTGATAAGTCTCAAAACACGTTAGACCAAGCTCGTAGTCACCGTCGCTCAGATCCACGGCGGGAAAGTAGTGCTCCGCGAGGATGCTGCTCTTCCCGGTCAGCGTGAACGTTATAGACATGTCGATGCAATCCGTTAACGAATACAGAGTCACCACGGCGCACCGTCAGGCTTTAAATTAGCGTCGATCGTCCGGAGAAATTGCAGGCACAATTGTCCACAGATGCTCTGATCGTATCGCTGATAAGACGTGCGATTGTACTCAATCTTCGTCACGCTCGGCCCGAAATATCGCACCAATTCTTTCGGCGGTCGAAGATTGCCAAAACTGTCGAAATACATGACTCGGTCTTCCCTTTTCGCGTACGCTACCCAATGAGTACCGGGACCCGCTGCATTGTCCAAATTTACGATACCGCTCTCGTTTCGACGTACACCGCCAATCGGTAACGAATCACGCATAAAGACACCTCTGAAGAACGGTACGCGCATACGCCTTGCCAGTCGATTCAATTGTACGTTAGTCGTAATACCCGCGGGCATATTTAACGTCTTTTTGACGTTTTTTATTTTTATTTTTGACGCTACTCCTCGCCCGCGTTTGTGCGGACCGAGATACAGCCCTCGTCCATATTTGTACGGAGCGAGATAAAGTCCGCAACCTTCCACGGCGCGATTGTGACGTTGCATCTCTTCCAGCTGACGCCGCGCGGCTTTGTTATCGTTCACGGCCTTTACGACTCTCGCCGCTCCGCCAGCCAACGAGCCGAGAACTCCCAACAACGGTAGAATCGACAATACGCCACCTTGTTTCGCCGCCGGAAGTATCCGTTTTTTTTTCGTCAGCCTTTTCCTTGTTTTCATTTTTTTCGTTTTCAAACCCATTCCGAGCTTTGTCTTAGCTTTCATGGTCGCCCAGACGGCTGTAGCGGCAGCTCTTTCTCCGAGAGTCGAATCTCTCGCGGTAATGCGTTTTCGCGTTTCCGCAGCGAGTACCTCGTCCGCCGCGTGTCTCTCGGCGAGATCGCGGTTACGCGAATAGGCTATGTCGTGCTCGCGACACGCCGCGTCCAATGAATTAATACCTTGATCGCCTCTCGTCAATCGTTCTTGTAAACGAGTTCCCGGACCGCAAAATTGATAGCCGGGAATGTGTAATTCGAACGGAAGTGCGTTTATCGCGCGATTTAACAGACCTCCACCAATTTTTTTCGTTGACATTCGCCGCAATCTTTTATCATTGGCGCGGGACCGTCGATGTGCGTCGCTGCCACGGTTGATTGTAATGTTCCTAACAGCGACGATATGTCTGAACCTCCAAATCCGCCCTTATAAGTTCCGGAAGCTTGTCCCACACGCAGAGTACGTGATCGCCGCACGTTTGCAGCAGAACGGCTTTCGGCACAAATTGCAGCTGTTCGGCGCTCAACTCGCGAATATCGGAAGGTCTCGACAGTAGGACGAACATTTTTGCTACTGACAATGAGCGATTCGCGGCTCCGCTCGCCTATAAATAGACGTTCGAGTTAGCCAGAAAGTCGGCAGTGTGGAAAAAAATGAGATTCGTGCGACAACCGTTGGCGATTTGCGTGACGAATTGCGACGACAGATTACGGTCGATGGGGGGCAACGCGGAGAAACGCAAGCACGGTACGATGTTACCGACTACTATACGCGCGATCATTTGCGGCTCCTCGAATTGCGGTAAAACCAACGTTCTGATTAGCTTGCTGGAAAGTCCGCACGGTGTACGTTTCAAAAACGTGTACGTGTACTCGAAATCGTTGCAACAGCCGAAATATCGATGTTTGGAGAATTTATTGACATCGATCGACGAAATCGGCTACTTTACGTTCTCCAATAACAGTGACGTCATTCCACCGAGCGACGCGCGTCTAAACTCGATCTTTGTCTTCGATGACGTGGCGTGCGACAAGCAAGACGCGGTGAGAGAGTATTTCTCAATGGGCAGGCACTCGAGCGTCGACTCCTTCTATCTCTGTCAGACGTACGCGAGAATACCTAAACCATGAAGTAAGAGAGAAGGAGGTCGAACTCCGTGAAACAAAAGTGGTCCCGATTCGTGGCACCTAATTGAGAGGGAGTCCGCTGAAGAGAATGGATTCTTATCGATAGGCGCCATTTTCAACCTATAGTGCATGTAACATATACTGTAGGATTTTCAGCACTCGTGAACCCACCCTAACCTTACCCGGCCAGCCAGTGCGTCTTTTGTACTGAATGTCGCAGCATCCTCTTGCGTGAATGCACCCTAACCTTACTCTTGTAAAGCAGTGTCATGGGCTGCGGTCCACTTGACGCTACAAATGCTTTGGAGCGTTCTTTTTCTCCTTCTTTCTTCATTAAAAGAAAAGAGAGGAGGAATGCTTCGATGCATTTGTAGCGTCAAGTAGACCGTCGTGGTGTCAGTTGTACATACACGTTGCGTCACTGGTCGCTGTAATCCGATTTGCAATTATAAAGCCAAATAAACTGAGAAAGCATTAAAAAGAAGTCCCTTTTATTGCATGTATCGTGTTATAACGCGATCCGACAGCAGGAGATGGAAAATATCCACGTCAAAAGCAATAAAACAGAAACGTAAGTAATGGAAGTAAACAAGTAAACTTGATTAAGTAAAAGTGAATAATGTATAGTATGTTTTCAGTCGTATAATGGAAGAAAGCTGTAATAAAGTAGAGCATGAGACAGATAAATTAAAATTCAAATATTTACAAAAAAATTTGAATTTAGTTGAACGGCCTTCTTTGAATTGAGGATTTTCAAGTGGAAACGACAAGTTTTTCGGTTTTATGAAGGCAGAAAATAATTTCAGTGTCAGAAAAAGAATCGCCGTGTTCCCAAATTTACATATTAATATTTATATTGATGACAAGATTATGCCCTTTTCAAAACATATAAAAGTAACAAGTATTAATGAGATTAGCGAAATTTTAAAAACTCTGGATTCAGTTTAATTCACATCCTGTTAATTGTACATTTACAGTAAATTGCAAACGTCTAAATTTATTTTATACAATTATACAATCAACAAATTATACAATTATACAAATGGAAAAAGGAAATAAAGTTACAAGTTTATAATTTATGTTTTTTGTTTTTTATTCTCTTTATATACATTTTCTTTATTTATTATTGCACCTTGTTTTTGGTATTTTCTTTTCCTGGCAGGTTTTAGTTTTATGGTGGTGTGTGCTGCATTTTCTTCGGAACAGATTAGAGCGATTGGAGATTGCATATTGTTGTAGCAACTATCACTTACATTGCTCAGCTTGGAACATTTTCTCCTTTCTTTTGTTTGCTCCTTTTCAACGTTATTATTTATATTTGATCGCTTGCACAAAAAAAACATTCTCGTGGTTAGGAAAAATCGTATAATCTTGCGCATAACCTCATTGTCATGTTTTATACAACCGATTACAGGTAGAGGGGATAGTGCGTCTATTCTATTTGTGATGCTGAATAACGTATCAGCATTTATGTCACCCGTTTTGGTCGCTTCGATTGTTCCTTGTTCCAAAATCGATAGCAAGTCGACTAGTGCAGCTGACGGGTGTTTAAGGCTCCCTTTTGTTTTTAGCAATATTAATCGATGTTTCTCTGGTATTGAGTCATTCGATCCTAATACCAACGTTTTGAGGCAATCCTTGCACACTGTGGGTTGCTTACCGTCTCCAAATTTGGCAAATCTCGGGCCTTTCCTGGCAACGTATCCAGCAATATAACTTAACACGTAGTCGGAAGTCGTGCACAAGAAGTAGTCATGACCATCAAGCTCAGAAGCAGCCTCTGCTAAAACATCGACACTTTTGCCTCTGTCTAATATAGTGTCGATCTGATCCAGCCACTGCTGTTGCCTTTCTGCGGGATCTTTTATGTCTTTAATACTCAAAAGAACATTCATAAGTTCTCCACCAGATACGTTACAACCTTTTGGCGGTTTTACTAGCGAATATGTTGACACTAGCTTATACATTTGAATGAAAAGCTGAGAGTCTGGATGTTCGTTGGACCCACAGCAATGCCGCATCATGCCGAAAAAGCGCTGAAATAAAAGATTACGATTTTATGCAAACTACATTGTGCTAATTCCGTAAGTTTAAAAGTAAAATAATTATATACCTCTAGATTGTCTTGGTTAAGACGTGCAGTCATCAAATATATAAAATTGCACTTCTGTACCAAAAAAGTGCAAATTTCTAGGGCTGCTTTCAAGGATACTTTTAATCCATAGCATGTTGATTCTGTAATAAATTCATAATCTCTTTTTTTAGCTTCCTTCTCCCATGTTTGCAGATATTGCAGGAAGTCTTCTATGTCCTATACCAGGGGAAAAAAAGCTAGAAAATAATAATTGTTTTTGTGCAACGTATTTTTAGAACATGTACTATCAAATACTGTTTACCTTCCACGATTGGTTGCCTGGTTTTAATGCATTCATCGGCGTTCGACTGTTCATCGCTGTAATCAATGCTTTAAGCCTAGTACAAAACTTTATAGATCCATCACAATTCGTAAGATCTGAATGATTATTTTTGAACAATTCCATTGCATGAGCGACCCCGAAAAACTGCAAAAACGATTATTATTATTACCTGTTTAATACATTGCACTGTAAGTACACTTTCAGTGCAAATGCAGTCTAAGTATATTTACACTGAAATTGGTGATTTCAATTACTTGGAATGCCAGCGCGACGTTCATTTTCTGATAGTACCTCGGTTTCACATGTTGTTCTGTTAACTTATAATTAACTTTCAGATTAAAAGATTTCGGATTTTCTATTGCAAGTAGAGCATACCAATGTTTTAGCGACAGCATACCATCTGGTGTCTGGAAACAACAATGGAAAGCACAACAATAATAACACTGAAAGCTTGTATTGATTTATGCACACGTTTATAGAATTAATACATGGTTTGCTGCTACTAACCCAAATACCCTCATATTTATTGTGCTTGGTGAAGAAATTTCTCAAGCATTTAATTAAATGAGGAAAATCTGAAAAAAACCATAGGCGTCGCTCCAGGTCCATGATGTGCGGAACACTGACCTCCTCCTCCGTTACACCAAACTTGTCCCACATAGAGCGGTTCCAAGATGCGCCATCTGATGCGACCCCGTCAATTTTAAAGCCGGATTTCTCGGTCAAAATGACGCATTCCATAACAAGTTGATGCAAAACTGCTCCAGATGCACTTCCACAACTAAGGAAGCATCCTAGTGTTTGCACCCACTTGCCCTTAAAAGGTTGGAACATGAACACCAGTGCGTGGTCTCCTTTTTTTCCAGCTTGATGTTTTGGAGTATATTTCCCCAAATTCGTAAAACCCTCGACTTGAAGGTTGTTACTATTAAATGCGACTGTTTTGGAAACTTTCATCTCATCTAACAGCAGAACACCTGCAACAAATACGCAACAATTAAATGTAATAAGTGAAAAAAAACGTTAAATTATGTAACGTACATGATGTTAGCAATTTAGTAGAATTAACGTACCACGTACATCAGACGGTTCCATTTTCGCACTTTTTTCCTTTAACATTTTGAACGTGTTTTCTTGGAAACCGTAGCAACCCTTGATTGCTTGAATGTACCGATTTAACGTATCAATGCATGGCAAAGTAAGGATATTGTGATTTCGAAGGTGGTTGTACGTCTTTTTGCTTTTAATCCGCAATAACAAGCATTCATACACCCACTGTGTGGTGTATCTCATGCCTTTATTATTTTTTGCTTTAGAAGCTGTGAGACATGCTTGCACAGACAATTGCTGATTAATGGGTAGTTTTGATATAGCATCTTTCACTGCCTGTGTATTTGCCTGAGCACATTTCTCCCTTATACACTATACTGCCTTTTTTAGACGTACAACCTGCATTACAAAAAATATAACGCAATACAAATTATTGAGATAACACGTTCACTTACAGGTCAGAATATTTAATAATAAATGTTTGGAAAGTCTACTTTGTTCTGAAGTCTAAAATTTTTCCGAGAAATGTTTTTACATCTCGTACGGAGGGATTGACCGCTCTTTGACAATGTTTGTAGTGGTGTTGGTCTCGCCGACTTTTTAAGTATATTTTTATACTTTCTCGCACAAGGAATACATCTTTGGCGCTGCACACCACGTAATAAGCAATCTCTTGTTACATATCCAACGCACAATTTTGCACTACAAAATGAACGATAACATAATGAATGCAAATGTAGAAACAATTTTTTAAATTTTGTATTTTTACTTATAAAAAAAAAATATATATATAAAAAGCTTTTCATTACAATAATATCATTTTTCAAAATTTAAATACATGATAATAAATAAATGTTATAAGTACCAGGTTTTACTGCCGACTTCCTTACATGGATTGTGGTTGGCGCTCACTTGTAAATAGTCGCGTTTAGATTCCGTAGGTTTAAGTGTACATATGAAAACAGCGTTGGACAAATGTATCCGCGAGCTGCGAGTTATAATACATGCACGATTAACGTAATTTTCGTCATTTTGCATTGCTCAATGTCTTTGAACTCTTGTTCGTTACGGGAGATATAAGTTAGAAGACGCGAAGTAACGCTCCGGGTATGTTTGTCATATTACATTCTCATGTTGTGTTAGCATTAAGGTTCATAGAGTTAAGTACTCGCGCGAAACGTCGGCGGGCCGCGGTAATTACTTGCGCGACTCACCGACTCGTGCTGCCCGCCTGCGGGTGGCACGCCTAATACATGGATTCGGTACTCGCTCGGCCCCGCTACTTCGCAGGTGTGCGAGCCGGAAGAGGGCCGAAGAATTCATTCGCCTCATGGAAGTGGTCCCGGCAACACATATTCGTCTCGAAGCAAGAAAACGTGCCTTGTCTCATTCACGCATAACGCATATCGAATCATTACGCCCCGAGCTCGGAGTAGTTTGCCTGCCTTGTGTGATCCTGCTTGCCTCGCCTGCTACTATTGTGCCCTGCCTGCCTCCCTGCTTGCAATATCGCTTGTGTGCTTGCCTGCCCGATACGCTCTGCACCGGAGAACGTGCCAGACGGAAGGAAGGACCGCGGAAGGCGGCCGACCATCACCCACGAGAGGCCGGGCAACGAAAACGGTGAGTCGCACGTTCGCTTATCGCTTGCAATATTTTCCAAGCCTCGTGAGGGAACCGTCCCTCTGGTCCTTCGAGAACCACGTAAATCAGACCAATCGCAATTCCGGGGCGAATTAACACCCCCCCGAGCAGATTGATATTGGATAATTTTTCAAGAACATTCTGAATGTCTTCTATACTTTTTATTTTCGCACCCAGAGAATCAATTTCTCTTTCTCCAACACAAATCTGAAATCATTAGATACATTTCAAATGTGACAGGAAGTGACATGAAAAACTTTGTATTCATAGTGTGCTTTTCATTTAGCGACTCAAGTCAACACAAGCGTCATTCTGTCTCTTTTCGACATCTAGTGAGCAACAAAGATAGAATGACGCTTGTGTCGACTTGTGTCGTTAACTGGAAAGCACCTATAATCTTACAATATACCCAATGATAGGTACTTACATGAAGTGTCATATTTTTGTCAAGTATAGCACGCCATGTACAGGAAGATAAATCTTCCTTCCAGTAGACCCACATTACCATCTCCTCTGTGATCACGGGCATGCAGTATTCTGATGTAAGAGTAAGACTTGTCAGATTTTTCTTTATTTCAGTCCACGTTTGCAACTCGCCTTGTTTGTGATGTAAAATAGGATTGTCTGATTCACATTCAGCTAGCACGGAAACGGAACAATTAACCGTATTCTTCAACTGAGCCGTAATGCTCGTTTCTCCAGTCTGCTGTTCTTTCGGTTTCTCCTCGTTACTGGGATTCAAACGACAGTAACTGATATCCGGTGGAAAAATAGATGGAACAGCATCTTCTTTCAACTTCGGTATTTTACGTTGTACCGTAATAGTTGCACCATCTGCCATATGAAAAATATCTTCTCTGAGAATATCATCTTTCTCAAAATGCAACTCACAGATGCGACTTTTTTTGCTCAATTCATTGATGCCTCTTGCAGCAATTCCATTGTCACGCCAACATTGCAACATTTTTTCCGTGCGAGCTGTAAAAAGACTTTTCTTTGTAAAAGTCTCTTTTTTTCCTCCTTTCGTAGTGCATCCCTTTATCCAACACGCCATTTCACGATATCTTCTTTTTCTTTTCTTACTCCAAATAATTAGTCCAAACTCAACGCTGACCAAATTGCATCAGCAAATTTCCACGTAAACAAACGGAGCACGAAGTAAGAGACCGTCCAATGACGATAAATTCTTGCCGCTGAATAAGAGATTCCATCGGTTCCGGCAGATGTTTAAGAAAGAAATGGATAAGAGGATCGCTTTGATATCGGAGGAGAGTACCTCCTCGCAGGAGACCTCGCCGAGTCCGACGCTGCCGCAACGCTTCAATACAGCGTCGTTTCGCTATAACAATGAACAACCGAATCTACATAGCGCGAGGTACAGCAAAACTAAACGGCGAATCGACTTCGCAAACTTTCCGGAGGCTACCGAGGAGAAAGAGGATGCTGCGACATTCAGTACAAAAGACGCACTGGCTGGCTGGATAAGGTTAGGGTGCGTTCACGAGTGCTGAAAATCCTACAGTATATGTTACATGCACTTTAGGTTGAAAATGGCGCCCATCGATAAGAATCCATTCCCTTCAGCGGACTCCCTCTCAATTAGGTGCCACGAATCGGGACCACTTTTTCTACTTGCGCGCTATGAAGTTCGACCTCCTTAGCTCTTACTTCGTGACCTAAACATCTGATACGCGATAACGCGAACCTGCTGATCCTGTTCAAACATGATGGTACCAATTTGAAACACGTGTACAATGATCACGTGAATACCGACATGTCGTACGACGAATTTTGCTCGTTGTGCCACGATTGTTGGCAACAAAAGTATGGATTCGTAGTAATAGACAAGGACAGCGCGCTTTCGAACGGCCGATACAGAAAAGGATTTAACGTGTTCGCGATACCGCAAAAGCGATCAGTCGTTGCCGATACCTCGTCGGAGGTGAAACGTTAGCGATCGACACTCTGCTTTTTTTCCACGATGGCTGCGATCGACGGGAGCGAGAATATTCGCGAACGCGAGAAGATCGCGAAAGAGATTGCGAAGACGAGTGATTCGATTCGCAAGAAACTTCGCGCTTTGAAGACCGGTAAGATCGAGAAGGACATTGAGTTGGACACGCACTTTAAGTCTCTCATCGGGCCATTGCAAAAGATCGTCGACAAATCGAGCTTGATTGCGGTGAAGAAGGAGGAGCCGGAAAGCGTTGCTGACGCGGGGATGGAAACGTTCAACAGTGCGGGGAGGAGGAGGAGTTTGCTACTCCGAATGCTACACCGAAGAAAAAGAGGGAACGATTAAACTCCTGGTCGGATCTGTCATCGTCGACGCCGCGTAAATCTAATCAATCGAAACGATCGAAAGTACTACCGATAACCTCTACGCCGATGCGAACCGTGCAACGTACAAGTCCCGAATTCCTCGAAGACGTGGATGTTTTCAAAACCACGAACGACTCGATCGAGACGGCCGTTCAAAAGCAGTTGCAAACGTCGGAGGGTCGAAAATTTTTTGTAGAAACGTTAGAAGATGAGTTGGGTCCACTGAGCCAATTGTACATCGCGAGCGTTTTGGGCGCCGATTCGACGATAGACACCGTGTACGGTGTTTATCTCAGCAAGAATGAATTGATGCTCGGTAATAAACGTTTTGACGTAGACAAAGCGGATAATATAATTATCGGTGATGTACGATACGCCGGCACGCCTGGTATTTACGAGTTGATCTTCAAGAAATACCCCGATGATAAGCTCTACACGGAGGCAGATAAGCAAAAGTACAAGGTACATACTGGTGCGGACGAGTGCTCATAAATACAAGCACGATCCTCGCGAGCGAGTAATGGGCAACAAGGGATTCAAGTATCAATGGATAATCTCACCGTTGATATCGACCGAATCCAAGAAAAAAAAATCCGGAAAGGGATTATTCGCGCCTCGCGCGATGACGCTAACCGACAATAAGATCGACTACGGGTGCGTTCGGGGAGCTTGCTATCGCGCTACCAACGCTAACGCTATTAACTCCGTTCATGGAGCCATGATATAGTGAATGCGCTAGTGAATGCGAGCTCCATGAACAGCAGTAGCGTTCTAGCAGTAGCGTTTCGTAGACCCCTGCGCCGCCAAATTTAAAAAATTGAGTTAATAGATCCCTTACAGAAATTTAATACTGTAAGTGATTATTATTTGGCTAGTGATTAATTACTTATTTTGAGTATTAAAAGTACTGTTTTTAATAATTTTAATACTCAAAATAAGTAATTAATTACTAGCCAAATAATCACTTACACTATTAAATTTCTATAAGGGATGCTGTTGTATCAATTACTTCTTTAATATTTTCAGGGCAGAAGTTGAGAGTAGTATGTGTGTAAATGAATACGATTTATTTACACGTAGTAAAACAACTTAAAGAAACTATTTTACAAAATATAAAAAAGCGATTTTAAATTCATGAAACTCATGTTTGCGGAGCACTTCTGGATCCGACTCTTTAATGTGTAATGTGTTAGAGGTGTTGCTGAATATCTCGCAGACAAGCAGCAATCTCCTAAGGAATTTTTAATATATATGAATTACAAAACCGTTCCCCTGAATATTAGAAATGAGCAGGTTAGATTATTTTTATATTTTATTTATTAACATTAAGCGACGTTTTAGATTAAATCATATTTTAACAAATATTTTTGTTCTAGTAAAACTTATTGTCCAATTGAGTGACATTGTTTTTATATATAAAGTGAGAAATATAATTAAATATATTTTTTAATGATATATTCATATTCGGTTCCATTTAATTATATGCTATATAAAATTAATTTATACTTTGAATACAATGAAAAAATTAGTGTATATGAATTTTGTTCATTAAGCTATATATAACTTTTATTACAGTTTTTATAATCTATATATCTAAGCAATGCCTAGTCTAAGTAATTTACATGCAGTATCTAGATTTACAAAATCTAGGCTTAATTACAATATAAACTATATAATAATTATAATATAAACTATGTAAGACTTATATATACTAGGCTTAATTACAATATTAAGTCTAGATTTTGTCAGGAATAACATTTTAAGATAAATTTTTTAGGTGTAATTAACGAGTTTTTGGTTATTTCCTGTTTTTATTGCCTGTTGCCTGGGATTGTGCAAGGGACTTACGTGTGCACACGCACAGCTTTTTTTCAAATAAATAATCACAACAATTAATTCACTATTCATATGTACTTGGCCGGAAATAAACGTTTTTTTAAAGAATCTCTATATGAAATCGTTTGTATTTCGTATGAAGACTTTTGAAGTGCAATTGAAAAGGTTTGTGAGTCATTCGTTTAATTGTAATTAATTATTTATTTTTACACCATGATGCATTTATATAGCCGAAATAGATAAATTAATAAAAGTTTTTATATGGAATTGTTTGTATTTTGTATGAAGAATTATGAAGTGTGATTAAAAAGGTTTGTGAGTCACCCAGATAATTTTAATTAAATATTTATAAACTTAAAAGGGACAATCGCGTGACGAACGAGACAGAAAAAACAGAAGCTAGTGAGCAAGAAAAGCGAGACATTGTAAAAAACGATTTGTAAGAAAAAGCAATAAAAAACTCTAACAAAAGTTTATAAATATTTAATTAAAATTATCTGGGTGACTCACAAACCTTTTTAATCACACTTCATAACTCTTCATACAAAATACAAACGATTCTATATAAAAACTTTTATTAATTTATCTATTTCGGCTAAATAAATGCATCATGGTGTAAAAATAAATAATTAATTACAATTAAACAAATAACTCACAAACCTTTTCAATTGCACTTCAAAAGTCTTCATACGAAATACAAACAATTTCATATAGAGATTCTTTAAACAAACGTTCATTTCCGGCCAAGTACATACGAATCAATTCACTACCATTCACTATTGCGCTGTTCATAGAGCCTGTAAATGCTAACGCTATCAATGCACTACCTCGGAAAAAAGAGCGTTGGTAGCGAGCAGTTATGACGTATAACATTACCAGTAATGACGTCACGACAGCGTTTGGTAGCGCTACCATAGAGCGAACCTCTGCGAACAGCCAGTAGCGCTAGGTAGCGCTAATAGCGTCTCCCCGAACGCACCCTACGTGCACTGGGACGACCCCAACGAGCTGGTGGATCGTCTGCGATTGCTCGACGCTTCGCGTCAAGCTGGCAACAATGCTCACGACAACGAAATCATGTCGATCATCGAGGAACTTCGCGAAGCCGGGCTTATTATAAATTAAACGGTGCAACAGCGATCCGTTCAATCAGCGTCGAAATGCCGATCAACAAATTTGGATTGTTCGAGCACATCGGAGACGCGACAAACTCCATTTCGCACCATCGGTGGAGCGGATTAATGAGAAATTTTGTGCGCAATAACGCTCTGTGTCGCACCGCCACGGATTTTGACGCAAGGTCGCGCAAGATTCGTCGCGTAGCGCAACCTGAGACTGACGGTGACGCGGTTAACAAACTATACGTGGATCGGTGCGTTAAAAGTTTGACAGATCAACGGAAAGAGTCAGACTAGAAACTTGCCTTGTTCGAGAAGGACGTGCGAGCGTTACAGACTACGGTAAACGCGCTTCGTCGTACGAACATCGTTAGATTGGAAACGACTAATAAACGATGAAGAAACGGTTCAGCAGAAACGACTATCGAAAAGCGACGAGTGAAGAAAAGCAACGGTTAATTGACGACGGCGACGAACAGCAACGAACGATTCGAGAACGGTTGTCGGACGGCTGTCTTACGGTTCGAGAACGGTTGTCGGACGGTTGTCGAACGGTTCAAAAACAGCGCAGTAACGATTACGAGCGTTTTAGAAACAGCTGCGAACTACGCGGTGACAGGAAAGGCTACAAACGGCTAAAGAACGACGACGATGAGTGGTAAGAAGCAGTTAACTGACGACGACGAACAGCAACAGACGATTCATGAACGGCTGTCGGACTACTGTCGAACGGTTCACGAATGGCTCAGAAGCGGTTATGAACTGTTCAGAAACTGCTACGAACGATGCAGAAACGGCTACAACAAAACATGACATCGCTAAAATCCGATGTATGTAAAAATATCGAAAAGCGGCGGTTGGTGGACAAACTGCACGCACCGGCGAGAAGAAATTTTCCCCGAAGACACGTCATAGTGCGAGGGTACGATGACTTGTGGCAGGCTGACATCGTCGAGATGCGTCCGTACTCACGTTTCAACGGAGGCTACCACTACATACTTACCGTCATCGATGTGTTGAGCAAGTACGCGTGGGCCGTGCCGCTTAAGGGTAAAGGCGGCAGCGAGACAGCCGACGCTATCGCCGAAATAATTCGACGCAGCAGGAGGTGCTCTAGTAACCTACAAACCGACATGGAGAAGAAATTTTACAACACCGACGTGCAACGTCTCGTGAGAAAACATGACATCAATCATTATTCCACGTATTCGGTGTTGAAGGCGTCGGTCGTCGAGCGATTCAATCGTACGTTAAAGAACGACATGTGGAAGATGTTTACGCTCAATGGAAACTACAAGTGGGTCGACGCATTGCCGCGACTCGTGTCGGATTACGCGCGAAAGCATCGAACCATCGGCATGCGGCCCGTCGACGTTACCCCCGCGAAAGCCGAAAGACTCTTGGCTACCGTATACAGCGCGATAAAGATCGCGGGTCCGGCAAAATTCAAAACGGGTGACTCAGTGCGCGTTAGCAAATACAAAACCATTTTCGAAAAGGGTTACACGCCGAATTGGACCACCGAGGTATTTAAGATCGTTAAAGTGCAGCGCACCAATCCCGTAACTTATCTACTCGAGGACTATCGCGGAAAATCCGTCGCTGGAGCGTTCTACGAGCACGAGTTGCATCGCGCGAGTTATCCAGACGTGTATCTCGTGGAGAAAGTACTGCGCAAGAGGGGTGATGAGGTGTACGTTAAATGGCTGGGATTCGATGGATCGCACAATTCATGGATACACAAGGACAATGTTATTTAATTCGTGCAAACTGTATTTTTATTCTTAACATAAAAAAAATATGCGATATGTAATACATGTAATACATGTAAAGTGTTTGAAATATGAAATACATATAAAGTACGTAAAAAATATGAAATACATACATGTGCAATATCTTTATTAATATCCTTTCCAATACTGTAATATAATATACGCACAATACGTTATACTACATTCCTGCGTTATACGACAGACATACGTTACACTACTACGTTATATATGTTACGTTACATACATATACTACTGCATACGTTATACTATTACATACATGCATACATACATCATACATACATCATACATACATACATACATACATACATACATACGTTACAAAGGTATTCGGTAATGTCCCCACGGTAACGTATCGGTCGAATCGGGTATAATGTATCTCTTATCGTCGTACGGACTCAGAGCGATTTTTGTTTCGGACACGGTGTACACCTCGTGCGACTTCGATCGTATACAGGACTGCCGTCGCGTCATTTCTATTTTGTCTCGCAGACACCTCGTGTAATCGTCGAACGTTATCGACCTGGCTACGACGTTGTTTTTAACACCTTTCGCTTTTTTACATTCTTTTTTACCATCCACCCTCAACGCGTACATCTTCGCCCTGAGTCCAACAAATTCGGTCATGATCGCGCCGTTATTCTCCTTCATCAAGCCCGACACCTTCTTGTTCTCGAGCGGTATACCGTACGCGTTATCTACCACGTAATCGCTCGTGTCGAATCTAGCGATATCGCGTTTCACGTTTTCGTATACATCTTCGCACTCTACGTGATATATCAGACTGTCCGTATCGGTGTACATAATTCTACACATGTTGCCGTACAGGGGAGACATGTACTCGTGATGAAATTCGTACAAGCAGATTTTCGATACGTCGAGAATGCACATGCCGACGTAAATAGGTTTATCGAATTTAACCTCGAGTTTTCGCAGTTCAACGGCTATCAGATTTTCCGAAAACACGCTCCGGCTGTGAAAATTTGGTTTCGAGATCAGTGCCTCCGCGCCGTATCGTCCGTCTCACTTTGTCAGTAATTTTACGTCTACGTGATTTCGAACGTTTTCCATCGTTTTCCCGAAAACCGCGTTATTCATCAATTTATATAAATTTTTCTCAAAATCGTTCTTGGCCAGTGTTCTAAATTTCGTATTAAGTTCGATGTAAATGCAGAGCTACGTAGATTGAGCAAATTGCAATACGCGATGTATCTTTGTGACGCGAAGGCCGTGGCGCGTGCACTGCTGTAGGTTGCGATAATGGATGACGTAACGCTTCTTATCGTATAGCGTGGCGAGAAGTTTGTCCTGTCGCTTGCCGGGCGGTTTATCGCGCGGACAGAATTTATCGGACAGAACGGTAGGTCAGCGTGCGCGTCGTGTTTATCCTGCGGATACTCTAGATCGACTTCGAAAATGTAACCCGTGGGCGAATCCGAAGCGATCGCGCTGAAGTCGAAATTCGAAACGTCTTCGACCCATCGAAACTCCGCGTAGGGCAGTGGTTGACACATCGCCCAGCCGTACAAGTTATTTACATCGAAGTACATCAAATACGAAGACGGTTTTGATGAATCGTACAACTGCATGTACTTGTTGTTGGCCCGCGCGTATCTGCCGGAACATTGACTCAGACCACCTCGTATACCGCGTTCGATGAACATAACCATGTCAATGTCGGTAAGCAGTTCAAAATTTACGCGAGTATGTTTCAACATGGCGTCCCATGTGAAACCTGGCAAAGTGTAGTAGTATGCGGGAGTCCGTCGAGTCCGTAACTCGCGATACAGCTGTCGCGGAAATTTTCAAAAACGTCAGCCAATAACAAGACATCGGTCTTTAGATACAGATCGCTGTATTCGCCCAAGGTTCGAACGGAGAATCGCTGCCAGACGTTCGCGGCGTGCGCGTAATCGCTCTCGGATACGGTGTCACCGGTCAAGGAACTAAAACGATTCGCGCGGTGGTAAACACGTGTCCTCCAGCTTGTCCACACAATCCACGTATTCATACGAAAAGACACCTTTTCGCCTCAAAAAATCAAAATCTTCGGTCGATAATTGTGAAGATTGAATACGTACAATTTTTAACTTATCTCTGCATAGAAAAGATGCTAATTTATCGAGGCTGCTACTCAAAAATTTATACGAATCGATAAACCGTAATTTTATGTCGCTTCGCGAATCTAATTTTTCTGCGGTATCTTTTACGTGTTTCGTGAACGATATGTATTTTTCTTTCGTGATTGGAAGTAAGTCTATATGTCCTTCGTACGCTGTAGCTATCTCCGTGATAATAAAATGTGCGTCATAGCCCGATAGATGGTGAAAAATTATTGGAATGCAATGTGAATCTTTATAATTTAGATTACAGTTGGAATGCGCGGGACTTCTGTATCGACCGGTTAAGTGACAATGATCGCGTACTCGCACCTCGATCGTCGTCTGGCTCGAACGATTTTTCGCACACGTGACAGTGCGTTGCCCTGTTAAACTTTTCCCACTCGTCTCGCGTGAAATCCGCCATGGGTACATTATCGGACAGGATAGCCTTTACGCCGTGTGCTAAACGTCTTAGTTCCTCGGCGAACCACGCAACGCAATCCTCATCGCGATGAAACCGATACGCGGATAACGAGTCGTCGTACGAGCACCGCACGTAATATCCTATGCTAAATACCCGATGATGTTGAAACCTGAACGTGGGCGTTGTCGAATCCGCTTCCGTCTTCTCGAGGGTACATTCCAGGTCGGCGTACACGACATATGGAAGTCGTTCCTTCCTGCTGTGATTTTTAAAACTCAGCCACTTGTCGTCTTCGCTCGGTAGTTGGATTGCACAGTTGTTTATCTCTCGGCAGTCTACTCCGTGGGCTTCCAATTTCTCGCTCGTGTAGAAATAGTGCAAACATCTGCAAAAAAACACAATTTTTGTAAATTTTTTTTATATTAAAAATAAAATATTTTTTATTAAAAAAAGTATAGGTACTCACCGATCGCAAAAGTATTTCCGACTATGGTGGGTGCTCAATTGCGAGCTAACGAGACGCGATAGATTTTTTATCCACGCGAAATGTCCCACGTTGTCGTCTCGCGGGTCTTGCACGTACAGCAAATTGATGTGTTTGTCCATTTTCAGGTCGGTGAGTCGTATCGGGAGAACGTTCGGCGTCTTCTCTCCCTCGATGGTGTACACATTGATGGAGATGTCGTTGAGTCGTTCGAACTTTTTAATCTGTTTCAAAGTCATTGGGAATTCAATGTCTCGTAAATTTAATACAGTTGTATAATGAGGATACGAGGATTCCCGTTCTGAATGTCTTTCGGCTGGATGTAGAGCAGCCACCACCGACCACGCGAAACACGCATTGTCCATCGATTGCACGTTGATCACCGCTTTTTTCGATTTAATTTTTTGCGGTAAATTGATGTAACATCCCGCGTGCAAAGGATTGTATTTGTTCACGTTCACAGTCAAATTGAGTATACGCGACAACGCCCACCCGCTATCGCGTTCCTGAAACTCTTCGAGGGACGATAAAGTAGGCTCGATAATGTGTCGCTCGTACCACTCGCGCAAATCGGACGCACGAAAGAGTTCGCAGTTTCTCGTGTTAACACTTTTGTTCGCACGTTTGTCACCCGTCACGAACTCACCGTTGAACACAGTGTTTATCTTTGCACTTGCGTGTCTTTGCATGACGTTCCGCACACGATCGAGCACGATGTCTGTAGCATCTTCGAGAAATTGTCGCGGTTTGATGTGATTGGTATTTATCACCGCACCGGTCAATACGCGGCTTTCGAACGCGGTATCGATCTCTCGCCAAACGAGTCTTTCCACGTTATCGTCACTACTAGTGCCCGCCGCGTACTCACCACCGATATGTATGAACCGTCTCTGTAATAGTGTCTTCGCACCTTCGAGTCGCGCGATTCTTGCCACTAAAGATTGTCTGTTTCCGACAGTTTGAGAGCCGCGGACGTTTGGAACGACGTCTTCCTCGAGCTGCTCAATAAATTCCTCGCATCGCTGTGCCCATGCAAAATATTTGCCCAAAGTAGCAATTTGGTTGGATCGTTCCAGCAGGTCGCGTTCCGTTTCGTCGGGATGTTCCATGTTTTTTTAATATTGTCTTTTTCACACTATTTTTTAGATCACGTCACATTCTTCGATGGAACACTTGCACGTGACTTGATCACACGCTGAACAATATCGTATGCAACGTTGAATGTTAAAGTGCATACCCATAAAATCTTGAAGATCGAAGTAGGGGGCATTAAAGTGATTAAGTTCCCAATTATTAATATCATCAAAGTTACGTTCATAATTTCTTTCAAGCATCGATAGATGTTTAGGATTATTGATACGGCCAGGGTACATATACATACGAATTGTTCATCACCACCAATTCAACGTATTTCCCAATACCTGTATGAATCTTAATGTATGTTGCTTTACAATCATCGAGCTTTTCATAAATTTTAGACGCCCAATAGTGATAATCAACAATAGGTTTAATAGAATACGGCACAACGTCAGCATGACGATCTGCACGTGATTCTTCCTCGCTAACACACTCGTCCCGCAACCGTCGATACACTTTTCGATTCACGTTAGATCTCCAGTAATAAAGAGAATTGGTATCGATATCGACTCTTTGTCTAGCGATGCGGTGACCGGTTCCGCGTATACCTAGTTCGCGATCACGAAGAAACTGCACCGGTGATATTCGTCGCACATCCGTCTCCTCCAATTTCACTCCTTGATCTTCTTTACGCAAATCATCGGTGATATCTCCTATTATATACTCATCCTCAGAGTCTGGTAACTCTGAGCTCTCGTCACTTTTCCATTCCATGTTGCGTACGTTATATATAATGTTTTACACGCGATAATGTTTTTTTTCTTCACTTCATGCAAATCGGGCACATGTTGCACGGCAATATTTGATACAATGGAATATTACAATTTGTGCAAAATCGACCTCTTATTACGTCGTACGGCTCGGCGAAGTGTTTTCGGACAGCGTACATGTGCCCGATATCAAGATCCGATAGAGCAATCATGCATGAAGCACATAGTGCAAGTGCACCACCCGTTGAGTAATAAAAATATATTACGCGCTGTTTCGTGCGTAAATTCAGTGCCATGATTTCCGAACGCGTCACTATTTTATCACTTGACACAAAAAACCTTTACCCTCGAATATGAACGTTCGCGTCGCGAAAGATAGCCGAAGACTGATCCGCAAGATGTGGATCCATAATCATCCTGGCGACAATAGATGCTATGCGTTTTGTATAATTGTTGTTAGACATATTTTGTTTATACATTCCAGCAGCCGGACATCGGCGCTCGCTTTTTGTAATATGCGCCATAACCGAATACCGCCCGCGACGGTTAAATTGTAATCGGCAGCGGCTCTTCCTAGAAAAAACATGAGGACTCCGCAACGGTTAAATCGTCATCGGTGAAAAAATTTTATCAATTGTTTACCTTGACTATTTTATCTTTAAACCGTCGTTGGACCATCGACGCTCGCTTTTGTAGTGTGAGACGCTGTAACCGAATGGCGGCTCGCAAGTTCTAGAAGGGTAAGATCACAGACGAGCTATTTTGTTTATTTTTGTAATATGCCGCGCCATAACCGAATAACGCCCGCGACGGTTAAATTGTAATCGGCAGCGGCTCTTCCTAGGAAAAACATGAGGAGGACACCGCAACGGTTAAATCGTCGCCGGTGACAAATTTTATCAATTGTTTACCTCGACTATTTTATCTTTAAACCGTCGTTGGACCATCGACGCTCGCTTTTGTAGTGTGAGACGCTGTAACCGAATGGCGGCTCGCAAGTTCTAGAAGGGTGAGATCACAGACGAGCTATTTTGTTTATATTCACCGATAAAATTCCAGCAGACGAACGGCGCCCGTTAGCCTTTGTAATACCCCGCGCCAAAAACGCGAACGCGCCCCCCCCTCTCGGACCCCTCGTCCTAGAACGCGGACACCATCTCCCCGCGCCGAAAACGCGAACGCCCCCCCCTCGGACCCCTCGTCCTAGAACGCGGACACCATCCCCCCCGCAGACCCCCTCGCCCTAAAACGCAGACACCTGCCCCCTCCTCCGCGGACCCCCTTGCCCTCGAGTCCCCCCCTTCCGCCACGCTCCCCCCTCCGACCCCCTCGTCCTAGAACGCGGACACCATCCCCCCACCCCCCCTACCCCTCGGTCGAACGGCGGCGGTGCCCCTTGTCAACGATATGTTTATAAATATTTAATAAACAACATGCCCCCATTCGCTCGCCGAAACCCCCTTCCCCAACACCCCCTCGCCCTCAAGTCCCCCCGCCCCGCGGACCCCCTCGCCCTCGAGTCCTCCCCCGCCCCGCTCCCCCCTTGGAGCACCCGGGGCAGCTAGCACATATTATTCCTACTGTCCTCGTAATTTTCTTTTCAGTCCGGGAATGGTGGCCATCCATCCCGAAATCCTTTTTACAGGTAAGGAGGGCAGGCGAAGTTTATTCCGCCCCGGCGTCCCGGGGTCCCGCCTCTACGGGTCCGTCCGTCGCCGTGTCACGCACCGCGCGCGCGTCCTTCCGCGCTTTCCTGTGCCCGTCGGCCTGCGAGTCTCGCCGCAGTCCGCCCCCGTCGATCGATATTTCGGCTCGATTCCTCCTGGTCGATTCTGCACTCCATGATCCGCTGCATCTCCTCAGGAACTCCAGTCTCAGCTCGGTGAGACGCCACGCAATAATACAAAATAACAAAAAAAAAACGATCAAAATACGGAAACGCAATTATAATTATGCCCCTGCAGATCTCTCGCTCTGACTCTGTGAATCGTCCTCGGGCGCGAAAGGGTATCGATTACCGAAATCCCGCGCCTTGTGACGGCGGTGGGGCGCTGCCACGATGCAGCGAAACTGCACGCAACAGATATTTTTTTAAATAAAAGATGCAAAAATAAATTTTTGAAAAAATTATTCGTTGCGGTTAAATACACATAAATGTTTTTATTATAAAACTTTGCACACATGTAGGAGGGGGGGGAGGGGGGGTAAAAAGATGAATTTAGAAATTTTTTGTTGCTGCCAAAAAATGGTTCTAAAGAGTGAAATCACCCTTTATATGTAGAGCGGCTTTTTGTTTTTCTCGATATATTTCGGAAAGTATTCAAGATATCAAAAAATGTTTCAAATAAAAGTTTTATGGTAAAAACATCTTTATTCAACCACATTAATAAAATTTAAAAAAAAAATTTTTAATTTTTAATTAAAATTTTGTTTAAAAAATTATTTTTAAAAAATATTATTAATGTTGTCGAATAGAGAAGATTTTACTGTAAAACTTTTATAAGAAACATTTTTTGATATCTCAAATATTTTTCGAGATATATCGAGAAAAGCAAAAAACCGCTCTACATATGAGCAGTGGTTTCACCCCTTAAAACCGTTTTTGGGCAGCTACAAAAAATATCTAAATTCATCTTTTTACTCCCCCTACATGTGTGGAAAGTTTCATTAAAATCAGAATTTTCCAGTTCGCGAGGTTTCCTTGTGAGTGGGCCCATTGGTCATTTCGTTTTCGTGCGGTCTCTTGAATTCTCAGCTGAATGCTGTCGGCCGAAACAAACCGTCTCGTTCTATCGTCTTTACATCTATAGTCTCTACATTGTTTGTCGCAAAAGAAACAGTTCGATTCAAAATTAAATCTTTTAGGACTGCTCGATCGTCAAGAAGGTCCAGCTTGAGAATATTGTGTCGGATTTTTCTCGATACGAAGAGTTCTCAATTCCGAACTGTATGATTTCCGACACTTGTCATGAATGCGGATTTCGTATAAATTCTGCAAAACCAACCACTTATTGTTTTTACGCCTCTTACTATTCATTATAAAAGTGTTGATTGCTCGACGTTTTGCTGTAACTACAGTTTCTTTCAACAGGCTTTCATTGCAAATAAAACACTCGTTAGAACCAGACATGTTTGTCTTCATAAGTTAACTTTCTTCGTAATCAATACAACTTTTTAAATTCACAAATATACAAACTGCTCACAATTAATACAATGCAATGCTCAGAAACGTGGACTGTTCTCTCGAAACGTTAAACATTGACAGGCAACATTGACAGTCTTTCATTTAGATAATTTTCAACTTTTTGGATTTAAATATACATTTTTTCAAACATGGGCGAGGAAAAACGCTATATATCGTGTGTTCATCAGAAAGAAACGCAACAAGAAAAGAGAAAATTCCTTTCGCTCATGCTTTTACTGGCTGTGACACCATGAGCGCAATTTTCCAACGAGGGAAAAATGGCATATTTTTTTTACGATGGAAAAATATAGCATTTTCTATTCCCTTAAAAAAAAAAGAGCCCGAATTTACTGAAAAACGTACGACTTTTTGACGATCTTGAGGCAAATGTTAATTTTCATCAACATCTGGGTGTTGGATAATTTTAGTATCCAAGGAATGTCCAAATAATTATCACATAGAAAGGACATATGTTCAATGTTTGTGGATTAGGCCTACTGGGAAAACCACAAAAAACGCACCATTGGCTCAGAGATGGTGTGAAAAATAATCAAAAGATGCACTGTATGTTTGAATAAATGTTATAAATGACATGAATAAATTTTTTAAAAACATTTTTTGAGTTGAAATAAGACGACGAGTACAACGAATATAACATGTTTTTTTTAATTGTTTATAATAATTTTTAAATAAACAATTTGTTAATAAATAAGTAAAAATAAGAGAATGTGTTAAAAACGGCTTTGCAATATGGTTCAATAATAATGCGAACAATTGCGTAAATTTTAATAAAAAATAATTATTTTAGTGTAAAACAAGCGTTATCCGACCTGTACGCAATATTGGATAACTTTGCGCGCCAATAAAAAAATCAACGTTCGTCGTACGAAAAAAATACAAGGATCCTTTTTTGTAGAAAATTTCGTCCACAACAAGATGCATATAATAAAATTCGTCTCAAATAAATTCTAAGGCCTGAAAACAGCAAAAAACTAAGACTATTCCAAAAAATCAAAATTTTTTGCTTACATAGCTACAAACTAAAGAAAAAGGGTCTAAAAAATCGGTTACACCCTGAAAAGTATTGTTTGTAGTTCTCAGATGACGTGTGATTTTTTGGGAATTTTTAATTCTATTTTAAATGGCGGAAAAAAATCACTGACGCAACATAAAAAAAACGATGAAATCGAGGGTTTTCGGGATCCGAGTCTCGGACTTTGACGGCGCGTGCAAGCTAAACGACTGACTTGACGATAAATGTTGTTCAGATCATTATTGTAGATAATTTTACGCTCTACAAAAAAGGTACGTATAGTTAGTTACCCTATCTTGCTCAGTTTTCGAGATAGTTGAGAAAAAATAAAAAAAATCGAGTTTTTTGTTGATAATACTGTTAATAACTTTTTAATGCGCATTAATTTTGCGAAGCAAAATAAATCCCACTTACAGCACCTCAAATCAAAGCGATTTATGGTGGTTGCAACCTGGGAAGAGTAATTGGAAGGTTAACCCCCTAAATTAGTCTAATATGACTGGCCTACATAAGTAATACTGTATATTGTAATAAGTAAGTTATGATTGAAAAACTAGGTGGAAGACCTTGTGAATCCCAATCAGATGTAGTGATGGAACGTGTACGAGACATTATTAAATCTTCTGTTGAAGGCATTAAAAGTATTTATGATTGTGATGCTATAGAAGGTAAAATATATACGTATAAAATATATGCACAGTATAAAGCGATGTTACGATTTTTTCTTATTTTAAAGCTCATTAAAATGAAAAATATTGTAACTTTGGCTAGCTAATAACACAGGCACACAAAAAAGAAAAAATGTTTTGGCCGAGACACTACACTAGTGTATTCCCATGTATTTTTTCCCGCTGAATCCAAATCCGAAGTCAGAATTGTCAGTTTGGCTGAAATTTATGAGAGAACCTCAAAAAACTGCTCAAAATTTCTTATAAATTTGAGCCAATCTGACAATTCTGACTTCGGATTCGGATTCAGCGGGAAAAAATACATGGGAATACACTAGTGTAGTGTCTCGGCCAAAACACTTTTTCTTTTTTGTGTGCCTGTGTAATATATGTGAAAAAGCTGAGAATATTTTAAATTATATTTATGTATATTATACAGATGTTTATACAGATCAAAGTACAAATGCATACAAGATACGTACAAAGACAAATTCATGCGAGACGTTATCAGATTCTATTGAAATGGACGAGTGGCTTCTAGTTGACGACAATGATCAAGATGATGTTCTACATGTAAGTATTAAAATATATTAGAATGTATACTATACATATATCTGTTATTCAAATGTATTAAATACAAATTAATATGAATTTGTAGTACTTACAAGAAAATGCTGGTGCTATGAGACAAAATTCATTTGATAATGTATCAGATGGACATGAAATGACAAACTACGATAAGGAAAATGACATAATTGAAAACGATAGTGTATCAGATGTTAACGGAAATAGCCCGGTTGTAAGTCTGAACAAAATTTTTATGTGCATAGAAGTGTACGTTACATTATATTTATTTTTGTATTTACCTTTTTGTTGCAGTTTATGAGAGAGAATAATAAACAACAGTTTCTTAAGAAGAGCAATATACAAAAACCAGAAAAGCAAGATGTACAGAACACATCCGCAGTACAAAGATTAAAACAAAAAATAAGTACTCCAAGTAAAAACCAATGTTTTAAATGATCAATATAAATCTAGACAACTTAATAAACAAGACAAACCATATACGAAAAAAGAAGAAACTATTACTTCAAGAATTTCACAATTTGACATGTTAACAGATTCAAAGATCAAGCTTGCAGAATGTATGACAGACGATTTGAAAGCAAAAAATGAAATAGAGTCATCTAACGTTTCATAGAAACAAATTTTATTTTTAATTTGGATAATTATTTACAAAAAGACCGCACTCGCCAATGACCTTGACCTTGACATATGTTATCAAGGTCACCCTCCTGAGTGACCTTCAGAAGTTTTTAGCCGGCGGTCGTTATTTGTTAAAAAGTTATTAACAAAAAAAGGTTCAAAAAGCTATTTTGCGTATTGCATATAGCAGCTATTTTGAGTATTGAGAGGCATAAACGACTATTACGTTTTTTTTTAAAGCAGAGAATACTTCATTTCGCGAGAAAGTCGCTGCTTTACCAAAACACAACATTTAAAGCAGTAAATTGTTGATAAATTAAAGTCTTTGTTAAAGCAGAGAATACTTTATTTCGTGAGAAATTACTGCTTTACCAAAAAAAGAAATTACAGGACGAAATAATAGTATGCATATATTATAATAATTATTACTTTATTAATAATTTTTACGCGGTTCAAAATTTAAATCCAACATTTCTTTGAAATAGACACTGTAGCTGTAAACTCAACTACGTCGATTTCGCCCAAATTCCTATAAATTTATGAAAAATATTTAATAAATATACATATTTAATATAGTGATCAAAAAATAAAAGTATTACCTCGTGATTTAAATAACGAAACCTATATTTGACATTTTGTTTTCGCTCACTTGTGTACGCTTCTTTTAAAGTAAATGTCAAAATGTCATGTAAAAATTCTTCAGAAATTGCGTTTAAATACGCAAAATTTACTGTGATCATTCGATTATGATCTTTGAAATTTTTATCCCAAAACATTTTTCGAATAAATTTAGGCCAAGTATTCGCATTTCCAACGACATCTTGTACCGCAAGCAAGTTATACTGATATTATAGTAATTATTATTATTTCGTCCTGTAATTTCTTTTTTTGCTAAAGCAGCGATTTCTCGCAAAATAAAGTATTCTGTGTTTTAACAAAGACTTCAATTTATCAACAATTTACTGCTTTAAATGTTGTGTTTTGGTAAAGCAGCGACTTTCTCGCGAAATAAAGTATTCTCTGCTTTAAAAAAAACGTAATATTAGTCGTTTATACCTTTCAAAATAGCTGCTATATTTTCGAACCTTTTTTTGTTAATAACTTTTTAACGAATAACGACCGCCGGCTAAAAACTTCTGAAGGTCACTCAGGAGGGTGACCTTGACAACATATGTAAAGGTCAAGGTCATTGGCAAGTGCGGTCTTTTTGTAAATAATTACTTTAATTCGTTGTACTAAACAGTGAGATAGTATTGAAAGACTGATCAGAAAGACTGATGATATAAAGAAGCTATAAAATATATTAAAAGTGAAAATAAGTTAATTTTATGTTTTGTTCTTACTTCTAAATAATATATTGATTTTATTTTTGTTCGATCAGTCTAATACAAAGTTACGTTACATATATAAGAACTGTTTCTTTTTTTACAAAAAGTTTAATTTATGTTTTGTTCTTACTGCAAAATAATATATTGATTTTATTTTTGTTCGATTAGTCTAATACACAGTTACGTTATATATAAAAACTGTTTTTTTTTTACAAGAAGTTTAATTTATGTTTTGTTCTTACTACAAAATAATATATTAGTTTTATTATTTTTGTTCAGTGTAATACAAAGTACAAAGTATTTATAAAATAATACATGAGTGCTTAGAGAGAGAGAGAGAGACAGAGAGGAGGAAGATATTTTCTTGATAATATACGTTTTATTATGTATAAGTGAAAAACGTATATAATATATGTGCAATGTAACTTTAAACTTTATCTTAATCAAATAAAAAAAGTGTTACAAACATCAATATTATTTAAATTTGGAATTTTCTTAATATGCACATAAAAATAAAACAGAAATGAGACAAATATATCACTAAATATCTAAACATATTTTTAGGTTTTCGCATTTCCTGTTCGATATCCTTATGCAATTTATACTCCACACACATGCAAAAGGATAGAAAGTTTCTTTGATTTTTTAGATGTGTGTTAATTGTGAAACGTTTCAGGGTAGATGTATGGTTTCCTCACTTTATTATACTCTAATGCTGAAAAAAATATATTTCTTATAATAATAGAGGTATTTTATAGAATTATTATAATTTATATAGAGTAATTTATAAAGTTAAAACTTTTGAATTATATAATTTATGCACACACGTACATACATCAGCGTGCGAACACATACACATACACATACAATCTACTGGAAATACAAAATTTTAATATACTATATGAAAATATTTGTAAACAAACATATAGTCTAAGAGCTGGCTACAGAGAAAGCGACATGCCTCGGTCCACGAAATATCTTACCTAAAAAAGGTTCGATTGCTGCCGGCAAAGCGAAAGCCCGATCGTCAGAAGGCGCGCTGGAATATAAGTGGGTGGGCCGCCCGCCCAAACATGTAAATTTTCCGACCAAAAAAACTGTCGATCGGCACGGCTGAAAATTTACATAGGTATCGAGGAGTATGAGAAAAAGCAGGGAAAAAATTGTCAGAAGAGTAAGTAGAAGATAAAGGGTTGTCAGAAGCTGCCAAAGTTGCAAAAAATCTCGGCAAATTTACATATTAAGAACTTCTGACAATTTGCATTTGTATTGTTTACGTATAGAATAAACTAAGTGCAAAGTGTCAGAAGGCAAAGTGGAAGCGATCGTGAGTAAATCGGGTGCAAAGTGCGAGAGCGTCTTTTGGCACGCGGCGTAGCGCCCAGTGGATCGATCGCTTTTCTCTTGATTTTCACACCGTACATATTTCATAGCACTTCTGACAATTTATCTGAATATTCGTAAAGGACTAAAGGAACTATTATTAAAATGTCAGAAGTCAATTGAGAAGAATTAATAAATTTAATTAATTTTTTATCGTAACCTTAGCAACATTTTGCGTGATTTTTATTATCTTTAAGGGGGTATACCACCTTTGTGGGTCAAAAAAATTCAAATTTTTTTTTTTGGCTTAAATGATACTTTGATATGTATAGAATATAATTCCGTTCATATTAAGTCAGTCTGGAACTCTTTTCATGTTGAAAATAGCCATGTTTGTGCGTAACTCCATAGCGCGCAGAGAGAGCCTCGGAGCGCTGTCCGAGTGTTCTTCCTTTCTACTTTACTTGTCAAGTATTTGAGGCTTCCTGATAGTTCAGAACAGTATGGCAGAGGTCACTTTCAACAATATATACCTTTCATATAATATTTTATTTCATGCAGGAATTAGTATTTACTGCAAACACGTGCGAGCAGTTTTGGTCCACCGGTTTCGGCGTGTGGCATCGAATTAAAACGTCGTAAAATTTTTGTAATAATGACGGGAAAAAGAACATTCATAGATAAGAAAGGAAGTAGAAAAAGTACACGTGCATCTCGAAGTTCGATATCGAGAAGGCAGCCGAGAAATCGGTATTCTGCAGAAGGTGAAACTGAATCTGTGAGTGCATCGGCGAAAAAACTGAAAACGAGTGCAAACGATTACGAGATACACGTAGACAATACTTTCGGATATCGTTTTAATTAATTTTGTTACCGTTTTTACAACAATTTCGCAATTAGTTGTGTGCAAAACATGTGGCTCGAATATCAAGTTTCAAGAAAGCAGTTGTCGCGGGTCTAGGTTTCAAAATTGCTGTAATTTGTGAAAAGTGCGAGCCACAATATGTCAACACTAGTCCACTTATAAACAATCACGCATACGAGATAAATCGCAGAATGGTATTTTCAATGAGATTACTCGGAATAGGAATCAACGGAATTAAAAAATTTTGTGCATTTATGTGTTGCCCATGCCAGTGTATCAATCTTTTTACGACAAAATAATTGAAAACATTCGTGTGGCCACTAATGCTGTACGTGATATTTCAATGAAACGAGCAGCTACAAAAGAAAAGGAGATGTCATTGGAAAGAGGACAGACAAGCGGAATAACGGTTTCTGGTGACGGAACGTGGAGAAAGAGGGGATTTTCGGTCTTTTGTTCGGCGTCGTCTCACTAATAGGTGGTGCACGGGAAAAGTTTCGACGTTGAAGGTGAAATCGAAATTCTGTAAGGCCTGCAGTTTTTGGAAAGGAAAGAAGAAACAAGCGAATATGAAGAATGGGCTGAAAATCATGAAGCAGTATGCGAAAGAAATCACGAAGGTTCATCAGGAAAGATGGAAGTGGATGCAGTCGTAGAAATGTTTCAGCGTTCAGAAAAATTGCACGATTTAAAATACTCTCATTACATCGGAGACGGGGACAGCAAAACATATAAAGGCATTGTTGATTCGAAACCTTACAATGATTTGAATGTTTGTAAGAAAGAATGCATAGACCATGTTCAAAAACGTATGGGCACGAGATTGCGCAATTTGAAAAAAAATGTACGTGGTCTTGGAGGCCGAGGAAAACTAACAAGCAAACTGATTGACGAATTAACAATATACTACGGTTTAGCTATTCGCAGAAATACTAATTCCATCGAAGATATGAAGCGCGAAATATGGGCGACTTTATGTCACAAGATTTCCACGGATAGCGCACCGCAACACGACCGTTGCCCAGTCGGAGAAACTTCTTGGTGTTCTTGGCAGCAGGCGAAAGCGCACAACAAATTGCATGAATACCAACACAAAGAAACTTTGAAAGATGAAATTTTTACAGCTGTGAAGCCTATTTATGAAGAACTCAGTCGTGACGAGTTACTGTCCCGCTGTCTTGGCGGGTTACACAAAACAGCAATGAAAGCTTCAATGCTGTGCTGTGGTCAATAGCGCCGAAAGCGGTCCACAGTAGCAAAGCAATCGTCGATATTGCCGCCAATATTGCAGTTTGTAATTTCAATGACGGTTTGCGGAGCATTATGGAAATTATGCAAGTTTTAAACCTGACTATTGGAAATACTTGCTACAATTTCTGCATTGAAGCCGACGAACGCCGGATCTGCGCAACTGAGCGCGCCATGACTGAGGAAGCAAAAGAAGCTCGCAGACAACAAATTTCAAATAGAAAGGCCATAAATGACAAGGATGTTAATCTGGAAGGACAACTGTATGGTGCAGGCATTGCCGATTAAAGGTGAGAAGCTAATAATTACAAGTTTTCTCGTTGCAAAACTTTAAACGCGATTTCTGAAAAATGCTATTTTTTAAACTGGTGTACATCATAACTCCCACAATTTTAATCGGATTGACATGAACCAAATTTTTTTCTACTCTAAATGAACTTCTTTATGGAGGTACATAGCCGTTTTTAAATTGGATTGTTAGTTTTTTTTTGGGAACCAATTTTATACACCAATTTTTAAGTGTAAATTTGGACACTTTTGTTCAAATTAGTGTCAATTTCGCAAAAATCAGTATTTTTCAAAAATCCTACGTACCTCCCTAGCCAATCTATCACAGATTAAGAATTTTTTGGGATTTATGTTCTAGGTCATACCAGTCAGCCGAAATCGTGTACACCAGCTGGACCCCCATGACGCACACGGCCTCTTTTGACAGGATGTATATTTTATATACGAATAATTTTATATACAAAAAAATTTTTTTTCACATCTTCAATGTTTAATAAAAAGACCCCTTAAGCCGATTTTCGATTGCTCTATTCCTTATATGTTAAAAAAAATCGTAAAAAAGAGGTTAAATTTCATGCTCAAAGGTGGTATACCCCCTTAATAAAAGCATATTAAAATGTTGAAATATAAATAAAAAATAAATTTCTGAATTTTCGAGTTCGAAAAGTATGAAATAGACAAAGAGAAAGTTTTATGAGAGGATTATAGATGAATATCTCTGAATGTCGTTCGGCCGTTGATTGCGTTTCGTATACGAAGCGCGCGGATTTTTGCGAACATGTGCTCGTTTGTTTGCTGCTTCTCTTCTTCCCTCTCTCTTTCGATCCTTTGCTCTGAAATGACAGTTTGCCATTTGAAAGCAGAAACCAGGGCAAAAGACGCTTTCGGAGGAGATCGAGAAGGCAGTTTGGCTTGTAACTCAGACTGCAACACGGTTAGCCCCGAGATTTAATTTTTCTTTTTTATTTCGTATTTGTAAACGACAAAATGAGTTCTAAGTTATCTTGTGTTTTTAATTGTGAAGCTGTTTCCGGTAAAATTATGAAATTTACCGAAGAAAATTTACAACAGTACCGCAAAAAACTTCGTATTTGTGCTGCATTAAACATGAAATACAACGACATCGTTTTTCCTGACTGTGTGGACGATGTTCATGGATATCACTCCTCTTGCCGAAAAAATTTCATGGCAATCCCGAAAAAATATATTGACAAATACGAAGAACTTCAACCAATCTCGAAATAAATGCTGATCCCACTGTAGTTGCTGCAGCCTCGACGTCATTTGCAAGTGTCTCAGGTAATTTAAATATTTACTGTAAGTTTATAGCATGTCTAAACAATTTTGTATAAAAATTAATTTATTAATACATTAATAAATTAATTTATTTATTATTAAATTAATAGATTAATTTATTAATTCATTTTGTTTGCGATCGAACAAAAACCAGCGTCGGTGAATTCATACCGCGAATTAAAGAAAATCGCTAATTTTAAATAATTTCGGTTTTTCTGCCTTTCAGTGTAAAATCGGCTAAATTCTATGTCAAGAATAGATTTGTTCGAACAAATATCCGAATATTTCCTGGTAAACTTGAAGGGCAGAAAAACAGAGTTCAATTGTTGCCTATGCTGACTCACTCCTTTGTCTCGGGGACTCGATACGCGAAACATACCCTGGGACAAAGCGAGCAAACTATATTCAAAACAGCTGATCGGCGGCCGGCTTCGAGTTCAGCGTGACATTCGTTAATACGAATTTCTCGAGACGTCGACAGTTTGATTGGCTCAGTTGAATTTTCAGCTCGTTACCGGGGGTTGCGCACAATTTATTTATTGATTTATATTTTTTATAACACTTTAAATTATTCAGATACTGGTTGCAATTATAATCCTGCATTTTTTAGGAAAGGTAAAAAGCGTTTATTTAAATTACTTGCAAAAAAAGAAGAGTTTCAGAAAGCATTCGCTAGCTTAGTGATTAGTGATACGTCGATCGATATGGAAGACACTTTTGCGAAAATAGAGTCATTCGTTTGTAGCATGTACGGATATGAGTCGAATCAAAAAATCGATAATGTTAGATTTCAAATGTTCCTCCAAAATTATAAAATTAAAAATACTGACGAAGTTTTTTTAAAAAAAAATTTTAAAAACTTCGACGCTTCCTGCTTGCCACCTTGCTACACCGAGCTTCTGCAGCAAATGAGAAGAGCACACTATATTGCACACTTGTGGAATAATGCAACATTATCGGATCCAATCAAATTCGAGCCCGATACTTCAGGATGGACATACATTGAAAATAAATATGATTTTCTATGGTTTGAAGGCCTACAGTTGCCACCATCAGTAAAAGATATTATTTTGGATAATGAGGATTCAGAAGGTAATTTTCAATTCGCGACTCTTGATTGTATACATGATTTATTTAATTTATTTAACTATTTATTATTTTCAGTTGATGGCGAGGAGTCCGAATATGATAGCGATAAAGACCCTGAATTTGAAGAGAGTGTGCAAGATACGGAATATGAAACCGATTGATTTTTTTAAAATGTACTTTCTCACAAATAAAATTTATTTCTTTTAATTTCTTATAAAAATGTATATCTATTCAATTGACTTCTGACATTTTAATAATAGTTCCGGATAAAGTTCCGAAAAGCCCATACCTCCGATCGTTCTCAAATATTGTATACTATTATATTTTGATATGCTGATTATGAATATGTCAATGAAAATTGGCGCAAAGGTCATTTTCTAGGTAAAAATTTAAAAAATTTTTTTTTTATATTTTTTAATTATCTAAATAAATATACATTTTAGAACAAAAAGTTTCAAATAAAAATTATCTTGTAAAATGAGTGACGCGCTTTAAAAGTATTCAAGTGTTTAAAGCGCGTCACCTAACCTATGTAAATTAGTGACGTACTTTAAAAGTATTTAAGTGTTTAAAGCGCGTTACTAACCTAGATAGATTAGTTGACGCGCTTTAAAAGTATTTAACTATTTAATGATTTTCGTTAAAGCAGGGCACACACACATGTGTGTATGTCCTGCTTTATAGAAGTTGTGATTTTCGTTAAAGCAGGGCACACACACACACGTGTATATGTCCTGCTTTATAGAAGTTGTGATTTTCGGTAAAGCAGGGCACACACACACGTGTGTATGTCCTGCTTTATAGAAGTTGTGATTTTCGTTAAAGCAGGGCACACACACACACACTTGTGTATGCCCTGCTTTATAGAAGTTGTGATTTCCATATCTCCAAGTATTTTTTGTTCATAACTTTTCGATTGAAATCTGTCAAACTGAAGCATGACCTCTGGTGATAAATTACCGACCGAGTGGGTACCGCATCCTAAAAATAGGATGCAGTACCCACTCGGCCGATATATCCGTGAACTGTACCCAAGCACTTCAACACCACTACCGCTAACACAACACAGGCTACGTTTTCCGTTTTCCGAGATCAAAATACGTCACACAAAATATATAAAAACCGGCCCTTACTTCTTGTAGGTACTTTCTAATACAATTAAAAGAGAATATTGGCTTAAAAATTCTGTATAGTAAAAAATTGCGGTTTTATATTACAGTATACACGTACACTTGTAAACATTACCATAATGGATCAGAAATATAATTTGTTCAGATTAGGTGCAATTTTATCAAATCGCCCAAATACATTACAATGGTTACGAGATATTGGTTTAATTCCAAACGAAAAATACTGCAGCAAACACAAAAAACGAATGAATTTGTACGAATCACGGCTAACGTGTGGCGAATTTGTATGCCAAAAAAAAGGCTCTTATAATCATTCTGCTACAGTAGCTCATAATACATGGTTCGAAAGATGCCATACATCTGCAGCCACCTGCGTTCTTATTACCTACTGCTTTGCCATGAATATGTCATTCGAACAAAGCATACGAGAATGCAGTATAACTGAAAATGAAGAAATATCTCGTGAAACAATCGCCGACCGATTTTCATATTGTCGTGAAGTATGTATGATAACTCTCGATGAAGTTTTTGAAGAAGAAGGAAAAATTGGAGGCAAAGGAGAAATCGTAGAAATCGACGAATGTAAAATTGGCCGACGAAAGTATGAACGAGGACGCGTATTGGAAGGATCGTGGATCTTGGGATTCATTCACCGAGGACATCCTGAAAACTATCGGTTGGAAATCTGCCCTGAAAACAAAAGAGATAAAAATACTCTACTCTCTTTAATACAAAAGCACATTGCTCCAGGCACAGAAATCCACACCGATTGTTGGAAAGGTTATGACAACTTAGAATCGTACGGTTACAAACATCAAACTGTAAATCATTCCAAGGAATTTGTAAACACCGATACTGGGGCACATACTCAAAACATCGAGTCATCTTGGCGTTGGATGCGACGTTCCTTATCTCGCGGCGGAGTCCATAAACACAATTTAGCCGATCACCTTTGCGAATTCTTATGGCGACGTAGAATTAATAAATTAAAAAAAGATCCTTTTATTCAACTCCTCACAGATATAAAATGCGTTTATTCAGGTATTTCTGAATAATATAAAACAAAATAATTTCTTGTTATCTCGTTTTTTTACATTATATTTTTCTCGTTAAAATTTATTCAAGTATTTCTGAATAATATGAAACAAAATAACTTTTTGTTATCTCGTTTTTTCTTACGTTATATTTTTCTCGTTAAGTACTGCTTTTACAGTAATAGCGTATAGAATATAAAAGTTGCGTTTTTAAGAGATATACAATTTTTATTTGAAACTTTTTGTTCTAAAATGTATATTTATTTAGATAATTAAAAAAAATGCAAAAAAATTTTTTTAAATTTTTACCTAGAAAATGACCTTTGCGCCAATTTTCATTGACATATTCATAATTAGCATATCAAAGTATAATAGTATATAAAATTTCAGAACGATCGGAGGTATGGGCTTTTCGGAACTACAGCCATAGTTCCTTTAGTCCTTTACGAATATTCAGATAAATTGACAGAAGTGCTATGAAATATGTACGGTGTGAAAATCAAGAGAAAAGCGATCGATCCACTGGGCGCTGCGCCGCGCGCCGAAAGACGCTCTCGCACTTTGCACCCGATTTACTCACGATCGCTTCCACTTTGCCTTCTGACACTTTTCACTTAGTTTATTCTATACGTAAACAATACAAATGCAAATTGTCAGAAGTTCTTCTTAATATGTAAAGCCGAGATTTTTTGCAACTTTGGCAGCTTCTAACAACCCTTTATCTTCTACTTACTCGTCTGACAATTTTTTCCCTGCTTTTTCTCATACTCCTCGATACCTATGTAAATTTTCAGCCGTGCCGATCGACAGTTTTTTTGGTCGGAAAATTTACATGTTTGGGCGGGCGGCCCACCCACTTATATTCCAGCGCGCCTTCTGACGATCGGGCTTTCGCTTTGCCGGCAGCAATCAAACCTTTTCCAGGTAAGATATTTCGTGGACCGAGGCATGTCGCTTTCTCTGTAGCCAGCTCTCCGTCTAATACTTAGCAAAATAAGTATGAATCAGTTCTGTTCTTACTGTTGCACCAGCAACTTCGTCATTATTGATTTTCTGGTTAATGTTGCATTCGGCTAGCATATGATCTCATAGTGCAGGTAAATCTAAATTTGGATCGTCATCTGGTTGTGGGACATTATTTTGTCTAGCAATATTGTGAAGCACTGCTGTTGCAATAATAATAAGCATGACTCTTTGTAAGTGATATCGCATTCCCAATGCTAAAATTGGAAATCTTCTTTATATCACACGTGCGTAGAAAGTGGCCCATTCCGCGCGCGCCATCTGTGCGACAAATAGCCAATTCCCCACGCGAGAAATTCCCCACTCGAACCCGTGCGGGAAGGAGATATTCCCGCACGGCCTCGAGTGAGAAATCTCTCGCGCGTGCGAAATCGGCCATCCGTCGCACAGATGGCGCGTGCACAATAGGCCACTTTCCACGCACTTTGTAATATAAAATAGGGTGTGTAACACGTGCGGGTTGAGAATTGGACACTCGTGCGGGTGATCGCACTCGCCTTCGGCTCGTGCGTTCACTCCGCACTCGTGTCCAATTCTCAACTTCCCGCACTTGTTACACAAATAACTATTTCCAAACACCAAATAGACGTTCTATTATATTGCGGGTACGAATATGTGATTCATTATAGAGTCGTTTTGCAGCAGTTTGTGGCGTTATCAGTGGAGTTAGAAGATACCGCTTCGAAGGATACGCGGAATCTCCTAACAAAAAACCGTTACCATATGCGGCATTCTCAAAATTTGCTCTCAAGCGACTACCCTGGCGAAAATTAAGAAACTTTATAAAGCGTTGACAACCGTTCAATGAGGGTTTTTTGAGAGTTTATACGCTTTCAAACTTTATAAGAACGCTTACACAATGCCGTTGGATTTTGAATGCTTCCAGAACGCTTATAAAACGCTGTATATAACGTTTTATGAAAGTTCTGAAATGCTGAGGCTTTTCAGAGAATGCTCAGTAAACGCTGCGTGCAGAGAGTTTGCTGTCAGATTTTTTAAACGTTTAGCAAACGCTTTTTCCAACGCCGTAAGACAAGCGTTTTTACTCCGTTCAGCAAACGCTTTTCCGATGGCGAATTGTAGAGGCGCAGTGAACGTTTTGTAAGGCGTTAACGCAAACGGCTTGGAGACGCTCAAGAAACGCTTTTTCCGATTCCGTAACACAAGCGTTTTTCCCCCGTTCAGCAAACATTTTTCTAACAATCCCGCTAAGCGGCGCATCTTTCTCGCATTTAAAATACATCCAGCTGCGTATATAAGCAGACCCCCTGCGAGGCGAAAAGCAGATTTTAACATTTAACGCTCTTTACGCCGTTTCTTCTGACGACAAGAGTAAACGCCCGTTAAGCTCAATAGAGGCTGCACGCAGTTTCCAATGATGAAAGCAAACGCTTTCGACTTATTAAACGCTTAACAGAGGATCTCTAAATGTTTTAAACAACTCTCAGCAAACATCATACGTCATGTAAACGCTGTGCAAACTCTCAAAAAAGCTATATACAAACGCCTTTCAAACGCTGCAGCGCTGCAATTTCTGCTCTACGAACTCTCTACTGACCGTTTCTAAACTCTCAACAAACTTCCGCAAACGCTCACGTAAACATCAAACAAACGTTTATGAAACTTCTCATTTTCGTCAGGGTATTATTAAAAATTGTGCTATTGTGCACAGAACCTTGCCAACGAGCAAAGTTATATCTGTTATTTGTAAATTGCTGTTACATGTTGCTTGCGTATTTATGGAAAAGTATCTTTTTCTATTACAAAATAACTCAGCATCTTCTCCACCTACAATAATCAAAATAAAAAAACATGTAGTAATAATTATATAGTAGGCCAATCAATGTAAATAATATAATAGTATCTTATATAGTAGTAATTTACCAAGTGATTGGACACGGATATGTTTGCAATCTATACATCCTATCACTCTTGGGAAACGCTCAATTTTATAGAATTGTTGTTGTTTCTTTCTTATTTCTTCTTCCGTGTTTGGAAAATAAATATAAAATTATAAAGAGGTCGTAATCTAGCAATGGCTCTACTGACTCTGTGTATGATATAATGTGCTAAAGTTGTGCTCACACCTGAGAAATCTCCAGCAGATATGAGAAATGATCCAGTAGCATATACACGAAGCGTCAATAACAATTGTATCATGGGAGATATCGCTTTATTTCTAAAAAGAAATTATTGTATTACCTTTACGTTTACTAGAATTTATATTTACAATTATAAAATAGTCTCTACTTACTTATTTGTTGCAAATTCTAATTCTTCCCTTATGTGTTGTAACACTGTGATAACACAGATCTTTTACTTATTTGAAATCGCATTATGAATTTGATGTCATCAAGCTCTTCCAAATAATTAATGCGATGTTTAAATCTTTTCCTTCTTCTGATCGGTCTCACATTCACAATATCTTCATCATCAGAAGACAACAAGTTTAATAAATGCTGGGACATCATATTTCCTACGTGTAACTTCTATATTATAAATTATGAAAATTTCTGTATTATGAAATGTTTACATCAATTTTATTATTATTATTACTTTTTTATTTACTTTATATTTACTTTAATTAATATATGTACTTTATTTAATATATATATAACCTTATTAATAACCTTACATATAACCTCACACAATTTTTGTCTATAAAACTAGCTAGTTATATTTTTTAACCGTAGTTTAACAATGCTAAACGGTCAATATTGATCGTTTAAGTTAAACTGGATTTACGTACGTTTAAACGTGAGTTTATCATTGGTAGAAACCAATATTTTGACAAACTTTGGTTAACCGAATGTCACTAGGGATTAACTTTTAAACCGCGTTGGTAGAAACGGGCATTAATCAGGTTATTGTTTTTGCAAGACTTATTTCCCTGTGCGTCTTCGAAATTACCGAAATCGATGCCACCATAATACTGCCCATTATATTTATTGTATATGTATAACTTCCTGTTTAATAGACATTTTGTCGATTTACAACAATTTTTTTTTCCGAAGCTTGCACAGCAATTGCTTGCAATGCTTCTTTTGTAAAACCGGGTAATCCATCGACCACCTGGTACCACGCTCTTATTGTTGATGGATGTGGAAGAATTCTTTTTCTCCACATTTTTCTTATATAATTATACGCTTTTGGCGAATAAAAATGTAGAGTTAAAGCGAAGCTGCGAACCTCCTCGGAATACTTTCCTCGACGTTTCTGCAGTAACTTAGCTAACGTATCTTTCATTTCATCAGACATCTATGAAAATGAAAATCAAGAAAAGGCAATTGTAATAAACTTCCCAGATCTTTAAAAATTTTAAACGATAAACCTGAGAATATACATATAGCTAAAGATAAATAGCTATGTGTATTTAATAAAAGTACAATGTTATCTACAATGATCTGTTCACAGATTATAAGAGTATACAATCAATTCCATTCCATATAACAGTTCCCAGATAGCCAAGCGTACGATAATTCCTTTGCGTAAACGGGATTTTGTAATAACTTACGATAATTTACTCCGCGTAAACGAGTAAATTATCGTAAGCTACTACAGAAGTAAAACTCGCGTAAACGTAATATATGACTACGATTTACGCCGATAAAGAAGTTCTAACATTGGTGCTATAACTTGATCGGCGTAAATTGGGCCGTGTAAACGTAAAATTAGAATATACAATTGCAACAATCGGAATGTGATTTGAATGGGATTATGTTACCGTTAATGAATCTCCTGCTTCGTGGGACATCAATCCTTTATCATTTAAATGTTTAATTATTTTAACGAGGTTAACACTTTTAAAGAGGTGATACGTTTCCTCTGATATCTGTTGATGTTTTGCAAGTGTTTAATTTTTTTTAACCTCTTTTGCTCCTTGTCTTTTATAAACTTTAGTGTTCGTCAAGCTCTTCTTGGAGTGGCAAAATCAGGTGAAATGATTTCCGAGATATATAGCGTGGTTGATGAAATCGACGCTTCTTAGGAGTACTAACGTAATTTTCATCAGAACCTAAGTAAAACATGCTTATAATAAAAAAAAAACAAGCATATCATTCTGAACTGTTGGATCTAT
The DNA here is from genome assembly GCA_030770225.1 of Temnothorax unifasciatus. Taxonomy (NCBI): domain Eukaryota; kingdom Metazoa; phylum Arthropoda; class Insecta; order Hymenoptera; family Formicidae; genus Temnothorax; species Temnothorax unifasciatus. Next base: position 215,757 of record JASTWK010000245.1, read on the forward strand.
TGAAAATAATAAATAAATGACTTACAATTACGTTTGGATTGATCGGTTTCTATTGAGTTCTGTTGGAATTCCTTTAATTCAAGGTTCTGTTGGAAGGAAGGCTCACAGTCAGCTGATGAAGGAGAATCAACTGTATTATCCATATGTTCTACATTTTGAAGAATAGGCGCACAGTCCGTCGGTGATAAATAAAAGTCGACATTTAGTATGTTACATTTTCTTCGATAATGTTGTCACTTGCCAGCATAACCTCAAATCGGGATGAATTCGGAATACATATTGAAGGAACTAACCCAGGCTTTAGAACTATTCTTGAATTGCCAGCAATTTTCGTTATCTTCAAATTTTCAGAAACAAAGTGAACTGAACAAATGTAAACATGAGATACATCATCCTGCCTCGGTTAACCCACAAGCATTCTTCCATTTCTGACGAAGAGTTAGATTTTTTGGAAATTTGTAAAAAAAAAACAATTAAAAAATTACAATTTTCTAATAAAAAATTTTAATTCTTATAATTTATGAAACTTACCCATGTACAGAAATGTATTCATTCTTTGATGGCTTACGATTGCACAAATAACAACTTTTAGACATTTTTATTGAATAATAATTCCAAATTTCATGTATGACAAATGTGTACATACAATGAAAACAATTTCCTGACTTTACTGACCAAATAACCTGCAAATCACACCAAAATGAGTTTCTGCACACTCCCACCCTCGGTTTCAACGCATGCGCACAACGCACAATTCGTCTGCTCTAGAGTGAGACACGAATATCGGTCTGCACCGTAATGTTGACGAGCCTTCTCGAGGTCTATCAGCAATATAGAAATATTACCCCACTCGGCATGTTATGTTGCTGAAATATTGAAATATTCGGAAATAATGCAGAAATATTTCATTAACATTTCATTTGTAACTATGCATCTAAAATATTTAAAAAATGTACCTGCACTATGTTTTTTGTAATATTGCATTAACAATATGTCTGAAATCTTTCAGAAAGTGGTTTACAATATCTGTAATATTGCAAAAAAAATGTAGCAGATGCAATATTTCAGAAACATTTCAAAAGCATTATAAAAGTAATATTACGTTTACTTTGCACGAATAATATTTCTGTAACATATCAAACGCAACATTGCATTTAAAATATTTGTGAAAAATTTCTGAAAGATTGCGTAGGTAATGAAAAATTGAATTGCAGGCAGTGAATTTCTACAATATTGCAGAAGAAATATTGCAGATGTAATGGTTTAGAAACATTTCTGATACATGATAAAACTATTATTTACATTTACATGGCACGCGTTACATTTTTGAATGTTTTATATACAACATTGCATTTGTAATATTTCCGAAAGTTGCTGACAGACTTTAGAACTTATAAAAAATTAAATTTATTATTATAAAATTATTGCATTTTATTGCATTTTTTCTCTTTTATTAAGAATTTTCTGATATTCCAAATTTTGCCATATAGCATTTTTATAAAATATAAAATATTTAATAATATTTAATATAAAATAATATTCGACGTTGACTGGCAAAACTTTATTCATATATCTGTATTGTTAATATTGTTATGCGATAGCTTTATACTCATCACCCTCCAGGGGTCATTTGGCATCCATTGGAGTTCTTCGGGACCCTCTGGGGGCCAAATGATACGGGTTTTGCGAACCCGGAGTGCCCAAGCACACCAGCACCGTAACCCACGGTGTCTCCGAGGAGACTCCGTGGGCCGGGGAGCCTTTATAAGGGCTTTTATAGAGGGCGAGGGAGGCGCCCTCTATAAAAAGTGGCCCGGACTGGACAATGCCGTGAGGAGGAGCCAAGAGGCTCTTCCAATTATCCTAAGGGAAGGAAAACCCTAACAGAAAACCGGGGGTCCGGCTGCCTCGCTTAGGAGACTGGTGTGGCCTAGGCCACCCAGCTCCAACAACCGGTAGGGGAAGGCGACCCCGAGTGCAAACGCCCGGTCGGCCGGGACCGTTAGGAGGGAGTTTTTACTCTCCCCGCCGGCCTAGAGAAAAGAAAATCTCGATAAAAAACCACGGGAAGAGGACTCCCATGGCGTGCGGCGGCTGTCGGAGAGCGGGCAATGGTCCGGTCCGGCAGTCGCCTGCGCGCCCGGGGAGTATGGTGGGAGTGCCTCCAGGGGTGCGTTCAGAAATTCAACTCGTTGGGTAGAGTAAGATTATTGGGGGTAACACCAATAACTCATCTGGGGTAGTATCGAGTTGAACGACTTTCCGACCGTATTGAGTAAAGTAATAATAATGGCGACGCAGAGGGTCCGACATAACCGTATACTAATTTCTGCAGCAATAACTAGTCAAAAGCTATTGGAAATATTAATGAGAACCATAAGTGAAATAGAAAATGAAAGTGAAAGTGATGATAATTTTGAAGAAGAATTTTTAATTGAAAATATGCGACGAATCCGAGGAAAACAGCAAAAACCTGTGCGTATAGAAGATTATGTTGAAAACGTAATTCCTCGTTACACTTCTAGACAATTTCGGCATCATTTTTGGATGCTTCCTGAAGTTTTCGAAATTTTGGAAAATCGACTAGGACAATTATTAACCAATGAAACTTATGGACGTCCAATGATATCTGTACGCGTACAACTTTTATCAACAATTTGGCTTCTGGCTACACCAGATTCGTTCAGGTATATACAAGATTTGGTAATTAATGAAATACATATACTGTCATATACATATATATAATTAAAACACAAAATATTATAATAATTACAAACTTCTTGCAGATCTGTGAGTGAGAAGTTTGATTTAGCCAAATCTTCTCTGAATGACTCTGTGCGCCGTGTTGTGAAAGCATTGAACAGCATTGCAAATGAAATTATTAAATGGCCTACAGGTGAAAAATTAATAGCTTCCAAAGAGAAATTCAGATGTCTTGGGAACATTCCTGTAGCTAGTATAATAGGAGCAATAAATGGTTGTTACATATTTATAAAGAAACCAGAACTTGAGGTATCTCTCTCTCTCTCTCTCTCTCTCTCTCTCTCTCTCTCTCTCTCTCTCTCTCTCTCTCAATGTTTTAAATCCTATTTTATTTGATAAAAAACTGTACTGCATCTAATAAGTCTGCTTTTCTTTGTAGGAAACTGCTATTCATTACAAATCTAGAAAATTACAATATGCTGTAGTTCTGCAAGCAATCAGTGATGCAGATTTACATTTTATTGATTGTTTTACTGGTTACCCAGGCTCAGTAGGGGGCTATCGAATATTCCGTAACTCAGACATATACAGAGATGTTAACAGAAATCTCCCTGCTTTCTTTCCTGATGACGAATTCATCATTGGTGATAAAGCGTATCCTGTTTTAACTTGGTGTATTTCTCCATTTCAAAATAATGGACGTTTCACTCGAGTAAGTTCAAAGAGCCAAAAGTTTGAAATATATTTAATACAGTGTACAGAATAAGGGTAATTATGTACTTTAGGGGAGGCACCTCCGATGACCTTGACCTTGACATATGTTGTCAAGGTCACCCTCTTGAGTGACCTTCAGAAGGTTTTAGCCGTCGCTCGTTTTTTATTAAAAAGTTATAAACAAAAAAAGTTTGAAAAATATAGCAGCTATTTTGAGTATTGGAAGGCATAAACGACTAATATTACGTTTTTTTTTTTAAGCAGAGAATACTTTATTTTGCGAGAAAGTCGCTGCTTAACCAAAACACAACATTTAAAGCAGTAAATTGTTGATAAATTAAAGTCTTTTTGTTAATGCAGTGAATACTTTATTTTGCGAGAAAGTCGCTGCTTTACCAAAACACAACATTTAAAGCAGTAGATTGTTGATAAATTGAAGTTTTTTTGTTAAAGCAGAGAATACATACATAGGTTAGTTAACGCGCTTTAAACACATATATACTGTTTTATAGCGCGTCACTAACCTACATAGGTTAGTTGACGCGCTTTAAACACTTAAATACTTTTAAAGCGAGTCATCTAACCTATGTAAGTATTCTCTGCTTTAACAAAAAAACTTCAATTTATCAACAATTTACTGCTTTAAATGTTGTGTTTTGGTAAAGCAGCGACTTGCTCGCGAAATAAAGTATTTACTGCATTAACAAAAAGATTTTAATTTATCAACAATTTACTGCTTTAAATATTGTGTTTTGGTAAAGCAGCGACTTTTTCGCAAAATAAAATATTCTCTGCTTTAAAAAAAAAAGGAATATTAGTCGTTTATGCCTTCCAATACTCAAAATAGCTGCTATATTTTCCAAACTTTTTTTGTTTATAACTTTTTAATAAAAAACAAGCGACGGCTAAAACCTTCTGAAGGTCACTCAGGAGGGTGACCTTGATAACATATGTCAAGGTCAAGGTCATTGGCGAGTGCGGTCTTTTTGTAAATAATTACCCGAATTAAAAATAAAATTTGTTTCTATGAAACGTTAGATGACTCTATTTCATTTTTTGCTTTCAAATCGTCTGTCATACATTCTGCAAGCTTGATCTTTGAATCTGTTAACATGTCAAATTGTGAAATTCTTGAAGTAATAGTTTCTTCTTTTTTCGTATATGGTTTGTCTTGTCTATTAAGTTGTCTAGATTTATATTGATCATTTAAAACATTGGTTTTTACTTAGAGTACTTATTTTTTGTTTTAATCTTTGTACTGCGGATGTGTTCTGTACATCTTGCTTTTCTGGTTTTTGTATATTGCTCTTCTTAAGAAACTGTTGTTTATTATTCTCTCTCATAAACTGCAACAAAAAGGTAAATTCCGACCGCGTCCTCTTCCTCGTCGATATCCTGTAACAAGAAAAAAAAGCAATTGTATATTACTTTGTCCTAATATTTATAAAAAAAATTACGTACTAGTTTGTCCCTGCTGCTGCTGCGCCAGCGGCTGTTCGTTGGCACTCTGCTGCCGCTGCGCCAGCGATTGATCCAGCAGTAGCTCTTCGGCGTCAAGCTGCTCGTCACCGTCAAGCCGCTGCTGCGTTGGCTCCTGCGGCTGGTACCGCTTGCATAAATTTTGTCGATATCCTGGAACATGAAAACACGAAAAAAGCAATAGTACTAAAATACTCTAAGAAAATCAAAAATCTATATATATAAGTACCGTCGTCTGTATGTATGTATGTATGTATGTCTGACCGCGAACTACTCATTCGTTAGTGGATCGAATTTTTACCAAAAGTATATAAAATAGGGGTAGAATTTTCCGAGGAGTGCTATAGAGTGTATAGTTTTTCGTTATCGATCTTTTTGGGAACCGGTATCCGAACTGATAAAGGAATTTTTTTTTATTAAGGATATTAAAACACAAATAAAGTCGTTTGAAGAAAAACGACTCCCGTAGAATTTCCCGGGGAGTGCCATAAAGTGTATAGTTTTTCGTTACCGATCATTTTGGAAACCGGTATCAGAAATTTTTCCAATTTTTCGGGAAATAATTGACCGAATCTTAAAGAATGTTCCTGGGTAGAATTTTCCGGGGAATGCTATAAAGTATATAGTTTTTCGTTACCGATCTTTTTGGAAACCGGTTACAAAATTTTTCCAATTTTTCGGAAATTAATTGACCGAATTAAAAAAAAAAAATAAAGTAGGGGTAGAATTTCCTGGGGATTGTCATAAAGTGTATAATTTTTCGTTAGAAAGCTAGTAGTGTATAATAAGGTAAACATATCTCAATAATCAGATATGTAATTTAGTTTACCATAATAACATAAATAATCTTTTTTTTATTTATTAAAAAATTCCATACTGATTGGTCCCTGCTGCTGATGCTGCGCTAGTGGTTGCTCAAGCAGAGGTTGCTCGACGTCAGTCTGCTGCGCCTGCTCCTGCGGCTGCTCCAGTGGTTGGTTTGGCTCCATCAACTTTCTTTGTAGCTCCTGAATTAAGAGCTGTTGCTCTTCTAATTGCTTCATTAGTTGCTGCACCGTGGGGAAGTCATTATCGTTTATTTCTGCAAGGAGGTCATTATCGTTTATTTTTGCAAATAAAAATATAAACTATCTTAATTGCAAATTTTGTCGTTATAAATTTGTAATATTTATTTATAATCTACATAAAAATTTATTTATAATTTATATAAATCACATTATTTTGATCTATAGAATACTTACGTGACATTTTACGATACGTCTTTTTCGCTTTACCGCAATGAAGAAATTTTTGGAATAATTAATAACTTTTTTAGTTGAACTCTTTTCAACGTCATACACGTTGAACATAGTACATCAATATTGTTTTTTTTTTTAACGTAAGGTTTCAAACTTCACTAGAAACTTGTCAAAGTTGTTATAGTGAGACTGGTCATTTCACTTGTGTATCGTTTGCGTGATCTCTTTTAATAAAGAGATCAATTTTGAACGTACGAGTAGTTATTTCCCCGAGAGCGCGATTGTGAGCGTGAATGTGTAAGTGTTGTTTGAGAAGCTGTGAATATTACACCAGCACAAACGTAACATTTATTTAACGACGAGGTTAATAAAAAGAAAAAAAGAAATTGTTCTAAATAAGAGAGAGAGAGAGAGAGAGAGAGAGAGAGAGAGAGAGAGAGAGAGAGAGAGAGAGAGAGAGAAAGAGAGAGAAAGATATTTATAAAATTATTATATTGAAATATAATAAATAATGCATTTAATAATGTTATTAAAAATTTACTTTTAAAACATGTCTATATATAACAATATATCACTAAAAGAATAATATATTATTGTTGTATTAGTGTGTTTTAATATTTTGGTAAATATATAAATCTTTTGCTATTAAAATGTTACTAAGGAAAGTCATCAATATGCAAATATGCTTCTCCATTAAATTTGTCTTTTTTCTTATTAAATTATGAAAACAAATAGTGTTTTAACGTTTCTAATACTTCATTTCTAATCTTTTATAGATAATTAAAATATTTTTTTATTTATTTTGATTTTATTATTAAGTATCTATTTCTCACAAATAAATATATATTAACATTGTATTTAAAATCAGATTTATAAATTTACGTTTTCTTACTAACAAAGAGAGAGAGAGAAATAGAGAGGGAGAGGCGCATTAGAATTAATAAAATCATTCGAATCATTTTATAGATTCGAAGTAATTGTGAATGCTTCCCTTTATTTTAGTCCTGATTTATAGTTTTATTGAAATCAACATTATTATACAGATTCTACTAAATTATTATTTAAATATTAGATTTGATGTCTTTCTAGCTTTTTTGTTTTAAATAAAATTACTGATTTGCGTTTTCTCAAAAGAAATTTAGAATTCTTTGTAGATGAAAAATTTGTAGTTATTTAATATATCTAATTGTTATTTCTGATTAATAAAAGTTTGAAGTGTAATTTTTCTGTTTTATCTTAATAATATATTCTTTTGGATATTTTTATATATTATTTAAATACATTCTTACGAATTTTTGTAATAGGAAGTTTCGTACAAGTAGTTATGTGTATATATATATACATAAGCGAAAGCGCGATTGCGAACTGAGAAGCTGGGGATATTACGCCGGTCAAAACGTAATATTTGTTTAACGACGAGGTTAATAGAATATACATTATAAAAGAAAAACAGAGAATAAATAAAAAATGGTCTAAATAAGAGAGAGAGAGAAAGCGAGAGAAAGGTATTTATAAAATTAAAAATATTATTATTGAAATAAATAATGTAATAATATGTAATAATTATAATAAATAATGATTTTAATAATGTTATTAAAAAGCAAAATGTACTTTTAAAACATGTCTACATATAACGATATATCACTATAAGAATAATATATTTCTGTTATTTTAGTGTGTTATAATTGATTAGTATTTTTATGTTTTTTTAGAATTGGATTTATATATTAACGTTATCTGACTATTAGAGACAGAGAGAAAGATAGAGAGAGAGAGAGAAGAGAGAGGAAGAGAGAAATAAATAAATTTTAAGAGATTAAAAGAGAATAGAGAAAATAAGGTATTTATAATATATATATATATATAAATTTTAAATTAATTACATATAATTATGTATAATTTTATCTATTTATATATAATTAGATCAGGTCAAAATCCATGTATAATTATATCTACAAAGTCATATATAAATAGATAAAAGTTTGAAGTGAAAATGTATCTTATTAATATACAGTAAATATTCTTTTTTAAAACGTTATATTAAATATATATATATATATATTTTTTTAAATATATATATAAATTTATATTTTTTTAAATATACATACATACATACATACATGGACTTCCGGTTCCGGGATGATACAGTGTGGCAAGCGGGGATAAAGCGAGTGCATCTTGGCAGATTGGGAGGGATTAGGAGAGTTCAGGTGGAGGAGTGCGAGTGGAGAGGAGAAAGTGGAGGAGAGAAAGCTTTTGTGAAAGTGGAGGGAAGTCGTAAAAGGTCAGAAAAAAGGTGAAAAGGGACGTAGAAGCCGCGAGTGTAAGTGAGACGGGCCGAGAGTACGCGAATTGAAGAAAGGAAAACGGTGAGTGAAATACGGCCACGACCAGGGAATACACGGAATATAGAGGGAGAACAAAGCGATTAGAGAGGTGGACTGGAGAGGCGTGACTGCGGTAAGGATAGGAAAGCCATCGCCGTAGTGGACCAGAGCTAAGGAGAGAGAGAGTTCCGGAAGTGGCAGTTGGAGGCAGAAAAGGAAAGAGTGACAATGAACAGAGGGAGATCAGGCAGCGCGGGCTCATTCGTAGCCTGTATCCAAAGAAGGGAAGGAAAGGAAATCGAGGAGAAAGTAGCAGCAAAAGTGGAGAAGGAGCTACTAGAGAGCTTTAATGCACTAAGGAAGATGAACAGATCGCTGACTGCCGAGATTAAAAAGGACGAAGAAGAGAAAAAGAACACAACAGCAGAGGAGATGTTGAAGGAAATTATAAAGAGAATGAAGGAGCAGGATAAGGAAAGAAAAAAAGATAAAGAGGAGATGCAAGGTATAATAAAAGGTTTGTTGGAGGAATTCAAAAGGAGGGAGGAGGAATGGGAATTACAAAAAGACGCGATAGAGAAACGATTGAAAACCTTGGAGGAAAAGGTAAAAAAGGCGGGCTTGAACGTAAATGAGGGAAGGGAGGAAGGAGTAACAAACATAAAGATAAGAGAAAATTTGGAAAAAGAGGAGAGAAGAAGAAGGAGAAATAATATAATAGTGACGGAAGCGACGGGAGGAAACAAGACCGAAAGGAAAGAAAAGGTCGAGAAGTTGGTTGGAGAATTAAATAAAACATTAGTGGCAATTGAGGAAGTGCATGACATAGGATATGGAGACATTAAAATGACAATGTTGAAATGTAGGAACTGGGAGTCCAAGAGAGAGATAATGAGATCTAGGAAGGAGTTAGGAAAAAAATTTGACAGCTTTTTGGATGACGACCTCACAAAAGTGGAAAGACAGATACAGAAGGAGATAAGAGGGAAAGCAAAGGAGGAAAGAGATGCAGGAAAGAAAACGATAATTGGATATCAGAGGATGTGGGTGGACGGGAAAGAACTAATATGGAACGAAAACAAAGGATATTTGGAGGAGAGGAGTGGCTGGCAGAAGAGAGGGAGAGGCGTAGAGGGATGGAGAAGAAATAGTCTTAAAGAAAGAGAGGAGAGAAAGGAATCTGGTGGGAAAGAGGAAGCGGCAACAGAAGGAAAGGCGGCAGAGCAGGCTAGTCTCACCGCAACGTGTGCGACGGACGGGCAGCAGGTTCGAGGGAGCAAAGACGACAGAACAGACCGGTGTCACCGCAACGTGTGCATCGGATAGGTGTCAACGAGATTGGTATAACTGCTGGTCGCGGTAGGAGGGGAACAGGTAAGAGACGCACGCGGTGACGGTAAAAGCGAGTCGTGGGACAGAAGCATTCGCTATTAGAAAGAGAATAGAGACAGTAAGAAGGTGTCGGTGGAGTGTTTAAAGGTAAGATTAGACTACAGGGGTGAAGGGAAGGGTGAACCAGAGGGGAGAGGAGTAAAGGAGAGCGCGATAAGCACAGGGGATAAATGTTATAAGATCTAAAATGTTTCAGAGTCAGCAAGAGGAAAGGAAAAGAAAGATGGACGGAAGGCCGAAGGTCAGAGGAACAATAGAAATCGACAGGGAGGAGGTGGAAAGAATGTTAGAGGGAAGTGCTACAAGGATGATGAAGAACTTCAGAGAAGAATTAAAGGAGCTGAGAGAGGAAGTAGAAAATTTAAGAAGGAAAGTTCACAAGATGGAACAAGTTGCTGGTAAAAGAAAGAGGGAAGGGAGTGAGGAGAGGGAGGATAAGGTATGCAAGAGAAAATGGTGGTCCGAAGATAACGAAAAGGACGAGGCGGAAAAAAGAAGGAAGAACCTGATAATTAGAGTGGAGAAGGATAGATGGGGAGGAAACTGTTCAAATTGGAAGAAGATGAAACAACTGTTCGCAGAAGGACTGAGAGTGAAGGTAGACGTGAAGGAGGTGATTATGCTAGGACTAAGAGGGGAATGGCTGACGCTATTGGTAAGGTTGGAAAGCGAGGAGGATAAATGGAGAATATTGGAAGCAAGAAGAAAAGAGGGAAGTAGGATGAAAATTAAGATGGACGAGGACAAGTCGATAGAGGAAAGAATCAGGGAAGAAAGAGAGAGGGAAAAAAGAAGGGAAATGAGGGAGGAGGAAAACGAGAAAGAAAAGGAGACGACAGAAGAGGATATTGCGAAGAAATTGGAGGACAATCTTCCGTTGGATACGGACGAGGACGAGGACGAAGCGGAAAGGAGGGAGGGACAGGGGAAGAGACAATGGTAGGGGTAGGGAGGCTAATACGTTGTTCCCTGGCGAAAATTAAGAAGCTTTATAAAGCGTTGACAACCGTTCAATGAGGGTTTTTTGAGAGTTTATACGCTTTCAAACTTTATAAGAACGCTTACACAACGCCGTTGGATTTTGAACGCTTCCAGAACGCTTATAAAATGCTGTATATAACGTTTCATGAAAGTTCTGAAATGCTGAGGTAACGCTTTTCAGAGAACGCTCAGTAAACGTTGCGTGCAGAGAGTTTGCTGTCAGATTTTTCAAACGTTTAGCATACGCTTTTCCCAACGCCGTAAGACAAGCGTTTTTACTCCGTTCAGCAAACGCTCTTCCGATGGCGAATTGTAGAGGCGCAGTGAACGTTTTGTAAGGCGTTAACGCAAACGGTTTGGAGACGCCTAAGAAACGCTTTTTCCGACTCCGTAACACAAGCGTTTTCTCTCCGTTCAGCAAACGTTCTTCTAACAATGCCGCTAGGCGGCGTATCTTTCTCGCATTTAAAATACATCCAGCTGCGTATATAAGCAGACCTCCTGCGAGGCGAAAAGCAGATTTTAACATTTAACGCTCTTTACGCCGTTTCTTCTAACGACAAGAGTAAACGTCCGTTAAGCTCAATAGAGGCTGCACGCAGTTTCCAATGATGAAAGCAAATGCTTTCGACTTATTAAATGCTTAACAGAGGATCTCTAAATGTTTTAAAGAACTCTCAGCAAGCATCATACGTCATGTAAACGTTGTGCAAACTCTCAAAAACGCTATATACAAACGCCTTTCAAACGCTGCAGCGTTGCAATTTCTGCTCTACGAACTCTCTACTGACCGTTTCTAAACTCTCAATGAACTTCCGCTCATGTAAATGCTGTGCAAACTCTCAAAAACGCTATATTCAAACGCCTTTCAAACGTTGCAGCGTTGCAATTTCCGCTCTACAAACTCTCTACTGACCGTTTCTAAACTTTCAACAAACTTCCGCAAACGCTCACGTAAACATCAAACAAACGTTTATGAAACTTCTCATTTTCGCCAGGGTTATGATGTATGCGATTTTGCGGTTCCGTTTGACTCATGATTAAGGTTAATTAATGATCGGTTATTTAGTTGTTATGATGTATTTGATTTTTTGTTTGATCTATGAATATGATTTGATATTTGATATTTGATTTGATAGATGATTTATTATTTCGATTAGTTCGTTTATTTAGTTTATTTTGTTTGTGAGGCCATCAAAGACTGAGAATAGAATGATAAGTAGTGTTAAGGGTTGCGTCCCTATAAAACGATAAGGATGAGATGTATGTCGGGTAGATAATTAAGAGTTGTGTACAGGGTTGGGTACGTCCCTTCAAAACGCCCTTTAAGACCCCTTGGGGTAAATAAAGTACCTTTCTATCATACATACATACATACATACATACATTCATTTTTATATATATAGATATAGATATATAAATATATATATATATATATATATATATATATATATATATATATATATATATATATATATATATATATATATTTAATATAACGTTTTAAAAAAGAATGTTTACTGTATATTAATAAGATACATTTTCAATTATTTGACAGACAGTGGTTTAACAATTATATATAACCATATATGGTCGATTTTATATATAATCATATGTGATTATATCTAACATAATAAATATTTTATATATTAAAAAAAAATTCTGTTAACTTCGATTAAGGAATTGATAAATTAAGTGTATATTTTTTCAAAAGCTAGAATCAAAAGTGAAATAATTTACATATAACTTGGCGCTGCTTGGCGTGAGATACTGCCGTGTCTCTTGATGTCATTCTTATATCACTATTTGTCAAATTTTAAATACAAGAAATAAATCCTATCGGATGCCATCTATCGAATAATCCGAATTTAAGTTTATATATGGTTATATATAATTATATATAATCTACATGGATAAATGCTTAATTCTTATATATATATATATATATATATATATATATATATATATATATATATATATATATATAGGGGAGACCGGGGCGGGTTGTCACACTTTTCAAATACTGATTTAAAAAAAAATGTTAGCAATATTTTATAATATTGTATAGTACTTTATAATGTAGCTACATTCTTTAGGTATAAGAAAAAAAATATTAGACTTATATATATTTATACACAAAAAAGTTATTTAATTCTAAGCAAAATCGTGAAAATGTGACGACTTACCCCATACCCAGGGTTGGTTGTCACATGACTCTGAATTGATTGTCATGTATTTTTTATGTAAAGGAAACATACGACAAATAGTTCCTGTTTTAATATTTTATTAAAGTTAGTGCTTGTTTTTGGTAAATTTAACTTAATAATATATTGCAGCGTAAATTAAACGAAAAATTAATAATTTTCATAAACTTTGTAATATAATTCTCACAAACTTAGACTAAATGAAAAAATAATAATTCTCAATAAATTTTGTAATACTTTCATAAACTTTGAGTAAATAAAAGAATAATAATTCTCATAAACATTGAATCCCATCTCATTTGAGACAACTTACCCTGAATGGTCATTTTGAACAAAGAAGATTATCTTTATAAACTATGTTGCAATGACGGTTAACTAAATACAGGAAAAATTATCTAAAACTATAATATTTCTTATAACCAAAAAGAAATTACGATTAGTAATTCCAAAAACCAACGGAACAATAAAAATAGAGGCATAAAAAATTTACTCACGACCTCCAATTTTAAAAAAATGCCCGTAAATATCACATGCGACGTTTTTGAAACGAGCTATTTCGTACATCCGACTAACACGATAGGAGCAACCTACACTATGAAGAAGAATATTCCACTCAATGTATTAAGTGAGATATAAGCTTTGTGACAACTTACCCGTGTGACTTCTAGCCCCGGTCTCCCCTACCTTATATATAAATTATGTGAACTTATATATAATCATGTCAGAATGTATGTGAAATTTTTTATACATATATATATTCGATAGGATTCATTTCTCGTATTTAAAATTTGACGGATAGTGGTATATATTTATATGATAGCCATATATATTTTAGACTAAATTGTATTCTATATTGAAATTTTCTAGTTATTTTTTTCAAACTTAAAATTGAATGTCACATAAAGTAAAAATTTTGCATTATATGTTTATTTATTTAATTAATATTAAGAGAGAAAGAGAGTAAAATGAATCTTGTTTATTACAATAAATTAATCCCAAAAATTATGCATGCAGTGATAAATTACTATAAAATCGTCCAAAACTTATATTTATTTAAAAGATTTTTTTTCCCTAACGGGGTGAAAAGGAGTAAAACGTGTTTTCACGAATTTCTTAATATCGCCCAGGCCAAAGCCCTGAACCAAATTTTTATCAAAAGTATATGAAATAGGGGTAGAATTTTTCGGAGAATGCTACTATGTATATAGTTTTTTGTTAATAATTTTCTGGAAACCGATTTTTTTAATTTTTCCAATTTTTCAGTTCAAAGAATTAACCAAATTTTTATCAAAAGTATATGAAGAGAGAGAGTGAGTGAGGGAGGGGGGAAGAGAGGGAGGGAAAAAGAGGGAGAGAGAGGGAGAGGGAGGGAGAGGGGAAAGGGAGAGGGAGGGAGGGAGGGAGGGAGGAAAGGGAGGGAGAGAGAGAGAGGGGGGGAGAGGGGGGAGAGAGGGAGAGGAGAGAGAAAGAGAGAGGGAGCAGAGAAGGGGGGGAGGGGAAGGGAGGGCGGAGGGAAGGGAGGGGGAGAGAAGGAAGAGAGGGGAGGGAGGGAAGGAAAGAGGGGAGGAGAGAGAGAGGGGGAGGGAGGAGGAGGGGGGGAGGGGGAGGAGGGAGGGAGAGAGAGGAGGAGGAGAGAGGGGGGAGGGAGAGAGAGAGAGGGGGAGGGAGAGAGGGGGGAAAGAGGATGGAGAGGAGATGAGGAGAGAGAGGATGAGAGAGAGAGAGAGAGAGAAGAGGAGGAGAGAGGAGAGACGAGGAGAGGAGAGAGAGAGAGAGAGAGAGAGAGAGAGGAGAGAGAGAGAGAGAGAGAGAGAGAGAGAGAGAGAGAAGGGGGGGGGGGGGGATAGAGAGAGACTATTTGCGTGTCTTACTACACATGTCCTCCGGGGCGAAGCCCGGGTAACCAACTAGTTCTATATGAATGTACCCGTAAGAAAAGATATATATAATTAATATAATTATTGTACCCGTAATTATATATTCTGCATCATATCTCATTGTTTAATGATATAATTTATATGAAATAAGGCATTCAATAATATTTGTTTGTCGTATTTAAAATTTGATTTGAAACAATTAAAAAAAAAGAAAGGAGAATTTGGATAAGAAAATTACTTTCAAATAAAAAATTTAAAGAAAAAGAACAAAAAAAATACTCTTAATAGAAAAATAAAACATAAATTTGATCGATTTTGTTTAACGAATGATATAGATGAGAAACAAAATGTTAATATTAAAAAGAAAGATAGTAATATTAATGAAGAGAGAGAGAGGGAGAGGGAGAGAAAGAGGGGGAGAGAGAGAGGGGGGGAAGGGGGGAGAGAGGAAGAGAGGAGAGAGAGAGAGAGAGAGAGAGAGAGAGAGAGAGAGAGAGAGAGAGAGAAGGGGGGAGGAGGGGGTGGGGATAGAGAGAGACTATTTGCGTGTCTTACTACACATGTCCTCCGGGGCGAAGCCCGGGTAACCAGCTAGTTCTATATGAATGTACCCGTAAGAAAAGATATATATAATTAATATAATTATTGTACCCGTAATTATATATTCTGCATCATATTTCATTGTTTAATGATATAATTTATATGAAATAAAGTATTCAATAATATTTGTTTGTCGTATTTAAAATTTGATTTGAAACATTTAAAAAAAAAAGAAAGGAGAATTTGGATAAGAAAATTACGTTCAGATAAAAAATTTAAAGAAAAAGAACAAAAAAAATACTCTTAATAGAAAAATAAAACAAATTTGATCGAGTTTGTTTAACGAATGATATAGATGAGAAACAAAATGTTAATATTAAAAAGAAAGATAGTAATATTAATGACTAGCTGGTTATCCGGGCTTCGCCCCTGAGGACATGTGTAGTAAGACACGCAAATAGTCTCTTTCTAGCCTCTCTTTCTAGCAAATAGTCTCTTTGACCTGGGCGATATTAAGGAATCCGTGAAAACACGTTTTACTCCTTTTCACCCCGTTAGGGCTCGAATTTCTAAAAATCCCTTCTTAGTGGCACTCCCCGGAAAATTCTACCCCTATTTCATATACTTTTGATAAAAATTCGGTTCAAGGGTTTGGGCTGGGCGTTGATGAGTGAGTGAGTGAGTCAGGACATCTTCCTTTATATATATAGATTTCATAAAAGATGATTGTGCAATTGACAATGCTTTGAAAACAAATTTACCAAAAATAATTGATTTACCGAAAAAAGGGTCAGACAAGTTTGCAGGGAGATTAAAAATAATAGATGAAAAAATAATAAAGGATGAAAAAATGTTATATGAACATGGGTGCGGAAACGCTTTATTGATTAAAGAACAATCAACGAATGAGAGAAATTCGTCAAGATAGATTATATTACTCATGTCTGATTGGATCGGATCAGATAGGGCCAATATTTTGATCAAACCAGATCTGAGTGGATCGGATCTAATGAGATCTGATCAGATCTCTTCCATTTTTTCCCGAGCGGGTATATACAGGGTGTTCTAAAAAAGGGGGGCCAAAATTTAGGGAGATATTCCTCATACCTAAAGGATGAAAAAATGTTATATGAACATGGGTGAGGAAACGCTTTATTCAGGAGTTGTGTTGAAAAAACTGTTAACTGTATTACTTACACAAGAAACAATTTAAGATTAATCATTGTGGATGACAATCGTTTAATCAGTAGGTTTATTTACATTTGTTTTTAAAGTGACCTTGAGTTGCCTGGAAAATAAGGTCACTACCTCATTTAGCCGTAACGTCGCATACTCAGAAAAGAAGCTAGGCAGAAATAAAAAATGCGTTTCCGCATCCATGTTCATATAACATTTTTTCATCCTTTAGGTGTGAGGAATATTTCTCTAAATTTTGGCCCCCCCTTTTTTAGAACACCCTGTATAGAATATTATATGTTCTTGTATGCTTCAGAGATATTTAACTATCAGGAACTATTTTAAAAAAAAAGTTTTAAATAAATATAAGTTTGGAATAATTTACGGAATTTTCTATTGACATTTTAAAAATTCAATACGGAATTTTTTATTAACATTTTAAAAATTCAATACATGTCGAATATTAACTAATATCTCGCGAATAAGAACTTTGTTGTGGAAAGTATTGTTACAAAATAGAAGAAACATTCACTTTATATCTTTTATTAGGAAAAATATTTCCACCATAGAAATAAAAAATATAATTATAATTTTTTAGTTAAAGACCTATGTGAAACGAACAAGTTTTCGTCAGATTCAAGTATCATCTCGTTAAACGAAGTATAAAACGGCACAATTACATAATTAACCCTATAAGAGTAAGTGAGTATACATAAAACGTGTTTAATAAAATAAAAAATATATTAGCATTTTTTTATAGAAAATGTATCAGTTAATTGTTGCTCAACATCTAAAGAAATAAATAAAAAATCCGCCAAATTATTGTAAAACTAGAAATTTATAAGTAAATCACAAATTGGCAAAAAATATAAATATAAATAACGAAATATACAAAAAAACATGAAACGAAAACGTGATTGTTCTTTGAATGATGGGAAAAACATAGAAGAGAATGATATTAATGATATTAAGAAAGATAAATTTGCAAATAAGATTGCAAATGAGAGAAAACAAGAGTTACATCGAGAAAAAGAAAGAATAAAAAAAATTGAACGAATGAAAAGACTACGACAAGATCCTTCGTATAGTAAACAAGAAAAGGAAAAGAATGTACAAAGAATAACAGAAATGCGAAAAAAATGGTTATACAAGGAAGTCGAAAGACACAAGAACACACAACGAATGATGCAAACACGACAAAATCTAGTGTATAAAGAAGCAGAGAAGAAAAAGAATCTACAAAGAATGACAGAAACACGTCAAAATCTGACGTATAAAGAAGCAGAGAAAAAAACGAATTTGCAGAGAATAAAAAGTGTTCGAAAAGAATCGTCATATAGAGAATTAGAGAAGGTGAAAAATGTAAAAAGAATAAAAATTACAAGAGAAAATACAGATTACCGAATAAGTGAACAAATTAAAAACAGACATAAGATTGTTATTTTGCGTGAGGATTTTAACTTTATCACGGAAGAAAGAAAACACAACATTGAATCCAAGAGATTATTGAGACTCGACGATTTTTTAAGATTTCGTGAAAACTTCAGCAATTTTGTTCATAATAAGATTAAAAGTGGTATTCACGATAATGAATATTATCAAAATTTATTAATTATAAAATTTTTACAAAACAGAAAACAAGGACCAGATAAAGTTTGTTTATGTTGTGAAAATTTGTTTTTTGAAAAGTCAGTTGAACGAATTAGTTTTACTAAATTACAAAAAAAGTTATCTAAAAAAAATGTCGCGATTAATACATTTATTAAACAAATACAAAATAACTCGTCGGAATATGTCTGTAAAAATTGTAAAAAATACATTACAGCAGGAGAAATACCAAAAACAGCATCAAATGCAGATTTAAGTTATTCAAATGTACCAAAAGAGGTGACCAACTTGACCGCCTTAGAAGAACGAATGGTTTCACCCTATATACCATTTATGCAAATTAAAGCGTTGCAACCGTATGCAATTAATCCACAATTATCTCTGAAAGGAAGTATAGTTAATCTTCAAGTTGAAATTAATGAGATGGTAAATGTTTTACCAAGAACATTTGACGAAATGTCGACAATACAAATAAAGCTGAAAAGACACATGGAACATAAATCTGATTACATGTATGAAACTATTAAACCAGCAAAAATATGTGAAGCTTTGGAGTACTTAACACAAACGCCATTATATATAAAAAACAATATAAACATTGACAAGAATTTTTTTTTAAAATATAACAGAAATTTCAAAACAGATTTACAATTTATTGTCGATAATGATGATAAATGCGAAAGCATTTCTAATATAAAACCCAATGTTTTTGTTAAAGACGAAAATAAGTCGGATTCGGAAGAATCTGATTATTACGAACCAAATTATGAAGTACTTATTGTAGATAGAAACAAAGAAATATCCTCAAACGTTCAAATTATAGCTCCAGGACAAGATAAATATCCTGTACCGTGGCATATGACAGAAAATATCGATGAATTGTGTTTTCCCAAAATTTTTGGTGGAGAAATTTTAGATAAGAAAAATAAATTAACCTACTCTGAAAGAATCAAATTTGAAGCGAGGCATAGAGATAGAAGATCTTGTCATCCTACAAGAATTTTATTTATGGCTAAACAGAAATTGGAAAAGTCAATAATGTCAAATATAAATATTTGTTTAAGAAGAGTAAAAATAAATGATAACCTAACAGCTGAAAAAATTAAAGATGAGAATTTTATAAACGATTCCATACGTCATAACGATGGATACAAATTTATGAAACAGGTAAGATCATCACCATCTTATTGGGAAAGCAAGAAAAAACATTTAATGAGTATGATAAGACAATGTGGAGTTCCTACAGTTTTTATGACACTATCCGCATGTGAAATAAAAAACACTGATTTATTGAAAATTTTATACAAGTTAAGCAAAAATAAAACAATTAATACATATGATGCAATCCATATGGACATTGCAGAGAAAACAAAGTTGATTAGAGAAGATCCTGTTACATGTGTAAGATATATTGAAGAAAGATTCAATTTGATTATGTCAATGCTCCAAAATGAATATGGTCCATTTGGAGAAAACAATGTGGTTGATTATTTCCAGAGACGTGAGTTTCAAGCCAGAGGTAGTGTCCATACGCATAATCTTTTATATTGTAAAAATGCACCGATTTATGACGAAGAAAATGAAGAACAGAATAAAAAATTAATAGAGTGGATTGATAAATACATTACATGTGCATACGATGATAAAAATCCTTTGATTCGTCTACAAATTCATCGGCATACACCAACTTGTTACAAAGGACGTAAAAATAAATCTATATGTCGTTTCAATATTCCAATGTTTGTAATGAAAGAAACAAGGATTTTAAAACCATTAGCTGAAAATGAATTGACAAAAAATGATACAACAAATAGAAAAAAAATTAGAGACTTGATGCAAAAATTTTTCGAAAAAAATATACAAGTATCATTCAAAGAGATGTTGGAACAATTAGAAATGAGTGAAAGTGATTATATTCACACAATTCGAAGCACGTTATCCAGAACTAAAATTTTCTTAAAAAGAAATAGTAACGAAGTGGCGATCAATGCATACAATAAAACCATATTGACACTTCTTGAATCAAACATGGATATACAATTTGTATTAGATCCTTATAGTTGTGCTTCTTACATGATTAATTACGTAACAAAAGTAGATGCTGGACTTTCGCGTTTACTCAGAGAAGCAGCAAAAGATTTAGAAAATGGCAATTTAAATATTAGACAAAAGTTTAGAAAGATCGCAAACGTTTTTATAAATGGTAATACTATGTCTGCACAAGAAGCAGTATATCATGTCCTAGGACTACCTCTTTCATTATGCAGTAGAGCTGTAGTTTATATTAACACTGTACCACAAAAAGATCGCGTGCGAATGTTAAAAAATGATAAACAAATAAAACAATTGGATGACAAATCCACAGATATATACTATCAAAATATAATTGAGAAGTACGAGAATCGGAATTATAAAAAATTGTCTGATGTTTGTCTTGCCGAATTCGCAGCAAACTATGAAGAGAAAAAGACTACATACCAAAGTGATAATGAGAATGAATATAATGAAAACATTGAAATTAGAGAACGAAAAAAACAGAAAATTATTAGATTTCGACGATACAAATTGCAAGAGGATCGTTATAATTATTTCAGAGAACAGATTTTGTTGTTCTTCCCTTGGAAAAACGAAATAGATGATATAGAGAATAAAAATTGTGAAAAAATTTATAAAGAAAATATAGAATTAATTGATAAAACAAGAAAGAAATATTCAGTGCTGGGAGATGCAGAATTAGACAATGCTCTAGCACAAGCACAAAAAGATCAACATGAAATAGAAGATGAGGATGAAGATTCTTTCATGAAAAATAAAATCCAAAATGAAGAGGAAATAGATATTTTTTGTCAAACAGGTATCGCGGATTACTCTAAGGAAAAAAGAAGAAAAATAAATACTCCTCCTAAAGCCTCAAAAGAGGAAATAATGAGTATTATTCAAAAATTAAACGACAAACAGAGAGAAATCGTAATGCACATTTTACATTGTTTTAAAACAAAAAAATTACCAATAAAACTGTACATAAGTGGATCAGCGGGCGTGGGAAAAAGTACACTAATCAACGCAATTTATCAGTTATTAAATAAATATTTCGACGAATTACCAGGTGAAAAGAATAATTCGGTAAAAATTTTGTTATGCGCACCCTCCGGAAAAGCAGCATTTTTAATAGGTGGGGTTACGTTACATACTGCATTTGCCTTACCAATAACACAATTTGGAGGACAAATGCCAGAATTGTCTGCAGACGTTGCAAATACTATTCGCGAAAACTTATTTGATTTAAAATTATTAATTATAGATGAAATTTCGATGGTAGGTAGTACGATGTTAAGTCGAATTGATACAAGATTAAGACAGTTAATGGGTCGTAATATAAGTTTTGGTGGAGTATCTGTTCTTTTGGTGGGAGATCTTTATCAATTACCCCCAGTAATGGATTCTTTAATATATTTGGGCCCGAAATCAAGCATGTTAAGCGTATTTTCACAAAATGTTCTTTGGAGAGAATTTGAATATTTTGAGTTGACGGAAATAATGAGACAAAGAGAGGATTTAACATTTATTGTCGCACTCAACAACCTTGCTAGAGGAACAATGACAGAGAAAGATATTGCTCTAATCAAATCAAGAGAAACAACAGAAGAATTTGTTCCTAAAGATGCAATCAGATTATATGCAGATAATCAATCAGTGGATTGTTTTAATAAACATAAAATTGAATTAAATGAAGGTATTGCATATGAATATATAGCCAAAGATTCAATTTTAGGAAAAGTTAATAGTAAATTGCGAAATAAATTACTGACATCCTTAAAAAATAAAAAAAGAACAGAATGTGGTGGTTTGGCATACAAAATAGAATTAAAGTTGGGAATTAAATATATGATAGTTACTAACATAGATGTAGAAGATGGCCTAGTAAACGGAGCTTGTGGCATCTTAAAGAACATTACTTTTAAACAAGGAACAGAAGAACCAAATAAAATATGGTTAGATTTTAATAATTATAGAATTGGCGAGGAACATAGGAGACCATACGTAAACTATATGAATGAAAATTTAATGGAAAAAAATTTGGTGCCAATATCACCACTTTCTATCGTTTTGAACATAAATGAAAGAATGGGGTATCAAATAGTAAGACAACAATTTCCAATCACGCCGGCCGAAGCATTAACAATCCATAAAAGCCAAGGTCAAACCTACGATAAAGTTTGTATTGATTTGAGAAAAAATTTTTGTATGAAAAGGTCAATGTTGTACGTTGCATTGAGCAGAATGAGACAATTAACCGACTTAACGATACTGGGTAGTTTCATACCTCCTAAAAAACCAGCGTCTAATAATCCATTGGAGATAGAAATAAAACGCCTAAAAGAAGAAAAGTACGTCAATTTCTCGTATTCAAAAGAAATAATAGGAAATCGATTGAAAATAATATACCAGAATGTAAGATCTCTTAATAAAAATTTAATGAATATTTCAAGTGATAAATGGTACAAACAAGCAGATTTATTAATTTTAGCAGAAACTCAAACAATATCAACAGATAATGTGTTGATTGAAGGATTTAATATTATTTTCTGAAGTGATAATTATGAAAAACGTTTAGCGAGAGGGATAATATGCTACATCAGAAAAGAATTTAAAGCATTAATTATAGAACATATACAAAAAGATGAAATTATAAATGGACAACAATGTCATATTGACTTGATTCTCATAAAAATAAATGAAATAGAGATCATTACCGGTTATAAGTCACCTGGAGTTAATAAACGTATGTTTAAGCAAGAACTAAATAATATTTTAAGCAAGACAAAGAGTAAGGAAAGGATAATATTAGGTGACTTTAATTATGACACATATATTGAAGGTGAATTTCTGGAAAAACATTTACAAGAAAAAAACTTTAAACGAGCACTACGTAAAGAAGAATCAACTACAATGTTCAATACCCAAATAGATGTAATATTCATATCTGAGGAAATAATTAATTATTCAGCAGGAGTATACGAAACATATTTTTCAGATCACAAACCAATTTTTATTGGTTTAAACGAAGAAAGGAGAAATCCAATATCATCATTAAAATGTTCTAAAAAAATAGAAAATTATCCTCCCTCTCAATCAATAGATGATAACGTATTAGAAAAAAATTCATGGCTAGATGATAGACCTTTAAATGAAATAATGAAAATAATAGAAAATAACACTCTATTTAAACGTGTAGATGTACTATTTATTACAGGATTACATTGGGTTGAACCGATTTTTAGTCCTGATGTCCAGATTGTAGGTGGAAATCAAGCAAAAAATCACTGGCACTGTATATATTATGACGGAGAAAAGCTACATATTTTTGATAGTTTGTATTATGATAAACACTCTTATCAAAATCTAACATCAATTGAAAAAGAATATATTAAAAAGCGATATCCTAATCTATCAGAGAAAAATGTAATATTTGAAAAAGTTACAAAGCAGCCAGACTATGCATCATGTGGTATTTATGCTGCAGCATTTGCTGTATCAATAGCATTGGGCGAAAATCCCTCTTGTAAAAATTATTCAAAAGATATTGAGAAAATGCGTAAGCATTGTTTGATGGTAATTAAAGAAAAAAAATTAATACCTTTTCCAGAGGAATAATGACAAAACTTCCAAAAACGTCTTTTCTCAGATTTAGGTCAAATTTTGGAAATATTTTTACGAATTAAATTAGTATATTACGAGCGAACTTGTTTGAACAAAGCATCGTGTCTGAACAAGACATCGTGTTTGAACAAGGCATCGTGTTTGAATAAGGCATTGTGTATGAACAAGGCATCATATTTATCACAAAGACGAGTGTGTAAACAATATAAGTGCACAAAACATCGTGTCTGAACAAGACATCGTGTCTGAACAAGACATCGTGTCTGAACAAGACATCGTGTCTGAACAAGACATCGTGTCTGAACAAGAGATTGAATCTGAACAAGACATCGTGTTTGAACAAGGCATCATATTTGTCATAAAGACGAGTGTATAAACAATATAATGTTTGCACAAAACATCGTGTCTGAACAAGACATCGTGTCTGAACAAGACATCGTGTCTGAACAAGAAATCGTGTCTGAACAAGACATCGTATCTGAACAAGACATCGTGTCTGAACAAGACATCGTGTATGAACAAGACATGGTGTATAATAAAAGCAAAATTTTTACTATGTCTCTAATTGTAAGAATATATGTATAATAATATATATAGTTTTATTTTCTTCTCTGTTATAGTTATAATCATAAAAATTTGATTATATCATACTATTATTTTCTAGTGGACTAGGCCTACAGGGGAAACCACTTTAAAAAAAAACGCGTTAATTAACAATAGTACTTCATGGGTGACGAGGAAATCTATTGTCGTGATTATTTATATACTTTTGGTAAAAATTCGATAGAATAGTTTAAGAATGTATAAAGAACATACATATACATACATACATACATAAAGAAATTATATTTTATATATATAGATATAGAGATTTACGTATTTAAAAAAAGTCTTCCTCTAACCAAAATAAATCGATGTTGACTTTGAGAGTTCAGGCTACATGTTCCATATATAGACTTCGCATATGGACCTTTAATCGCATATAAAGTTAGGTCGAATCAACCAAATCTTAAAGAATTATAAATGAAATAAGGATAGAAAAGACTAAAAAATATAATAGAATTATAAATAGCCCGATATCTCAAAATTGGCGAAAGTTAGAGCAACCACGAAAACAATGTATAAATTTTTATCAAGATGAAAGTAAATAAAAGAATTGTACTACCTTATTTGAGTGAAAAATACAACGCGATACAAAATTAGAAAAAATAATTTAAAAGTAAATTAGTATAACAGATATTAATCACAATAAAACTTATAACAATAAAAACATGGTGCAAGTAGAGACTTGCACATTGCTTCCTCATAGTTTTTAAGTGTGCAAGTAGAAACTTGAACATTGTTTTCTCATAATTTTTAATTGTGCAAGTAGAAACTTGCACATTGCTTCCTCATAGCTTTTAAGTGTGCAAGTAGAAACTTGCACATTGCTTTTTCATAGTTTTTAAGTGTGCAAGTAGAAATCTGCACATTGCTTTCTCGAAGTTTTTAAGTGTGCAAGTATTTTTAGTTTTTTTAATTTTTTTAGTTTTTTTTTAGTTTTTTTAAGTTTTTTTAGTGAATGTACATAATTATGTACACAGGCTCCTAAAGAGTTAAGTGTGCAAGTAGAAACCTTCGCACACAAAGCTTCCTCTATGAGGAAGCCAAAACAAATAAATACTAATAATTATACATTAAATAAAATAAAAGCTTCCTCATAGAGGTAGCTTTGTGAGCGAAGGTTTCTACTTGCACACTTAACTCTTTAGGAGCCTGTGTACATAATTATGTACATTCACTAAAAAAACTTAAAAAAACTAAAAAAAAACTAAAAAAATTAAAAAAACTAAAAATACTTGCACACTTAAAAACTTCGAGAAAGCAATGTGCAGATTTCTACTTGCACACTTAAAAACTATGAAAAAGCAATGTGCAAGTTTCTACTTGCACACTTAAAAGCTATGAGGAAGCAATGTGCAAGTTTCTACTTGCACAATTAAAAATTATGAGAAAACAATGTTCAAGTTTCTACTTGTATATAAGTACCGTCGTCTGTATGTATGTATGTATGTATGTACGCGAACTACTCATTCGTTAGTGGACCAAATTTTTACCAAAAGTATATGAAATAGGGGTAGAATTTCCCGGGGATGAAAATGTCGTGGTTAATTTTTCGTTACCGATCTTTTTGGAAACCGGTTCCGAAATTTTTTCAAATTTTACGAGAATTAATTGACCGAATTTCAAAGAATTGTATATGAAGTAAGGGTAGAATTTTCCGGGGAGTATCATAATGCGTATTGTTTTTTGTTACTGATTTTCTGGAAACCGGTTTTTTTATTTTTTCGGGAAATAATTGACCGAATCTCTTCGTTAGTGGACCGAATTTTTACCAAAAGTATATGAAATAGGGGTAGAATTTCCCGGGGAGTGCCATGATGTGTATAGTTTTTCATTACCGATTTTCTGGAAACCGATTCTTTTAATTTATTTAATTTTTCGGTTAATAATTGACCGAATTACATTCGTTAGTGGACCGAAGTTTTACCAAAAGTATATGAAGTAGGGGTAGAATTTTCCGGGGAGTGCCATGATGTGTATAGTTTTTTTTTTATAGTTTTTATAGTTTTTTATAGTTTTTCTTTGAGATTTAATCACTTATTTCTCCAAAAAAATTGGAAAAAATAGAGTGAAACATTTCCAATTTTTGTTTAAAAAAATATACGTGATTTTTAAAAAAATGTACATTACGTCGTCTGTCTATAAGGAGAAAAAGAAGAAGTGGAATAAGTTGCTAATTTCACATATTAAATGTCAGAATCATGGAAAATACATCAGAAATAAAAGCAGTAAATAATGAAATAAATTCAAATGAAGAATCAATAGAGAGATTGAGAGAATTGGAAGAATTTAGAAATGGTAAGTAAGAATAATAATTAATTAGTTAATACAGATGTTTAAATCGTTTATATGATTTCTTTTAATATATAAAATTTTAGCATTAGAAGATGGTCATGACGATATACTGATAACTGCAATGATGGAATTTGAAAGATCACAAGAAGAACGTGAGAAGAAAGAAAATTGTAAGGAAAAATGTGAATCACAAAAAGAATGTGAGAAGAAAGAAAATTGTAAGGAGGAAAAGGAGGAAGAAAAGAAGGAGGATGATAAAAATAAAAAGAATAAGCGGAAACGAGACGCTGAGGACGAAAAGGACGAAAAAATTCTTTAAAAAAATTATAAATTACACTAAAAATGATAAATTACAATTATACAATTTTATATATGTGTATTTTATATATGTATAAACCTATATATATTTACTAAAAAATATAAGTTGTACATAATTGTAACTGTATTCGTAATAGATTAATAATTTCGATTCTCTCTCTCTCTCTCTCTCTCTCTCTCTCTCTCTCTCTCTCTCTCTGTCTGTCTTTTTCTCTTTTATCAAATATTTTTTATTAAATAGGGATATATATAAATGATATATATATATATATATATATATATATATATATATATATATATATATATATATATATATATATATAAGGATTGTTTATATATATAAGTACCGTCGTCTGTATGTATGTATGTATGTATGTATGTATGTATGTATGTACGCGAACTACTCATTCGTTAGTGGACCGAATCCTTATCGAAAGTATATGAAAAATATATGTTATATATATAAATTGTATGTAAATTGAAAATATAATATAAAATTAATATCGATTAAACTCGATATATATAAATTGTATGTAAATTGAAAATATAGTATAAAATTATTATCGATTAAACTCGATTAAAAATTTATATAAAAAAGATAACACTCGATTAAAAATTCATATAAAAAAGACAACTTCGTAAGTTGACAGTTTCACATATCATATGTCATTTTGTGACATATGTCATTTGCAAATTGTAAGGAAAAGACAGAAAGAGGAGAGAGAAGAAAACGGATATTCGCACATTCTGAGATAGAGAGAGAGAGAGAGAGAGAGAGAGAGAGAGAGAGAGAGAGAGAGAGAGAGAGAGAGAGAGAGAGAGAAGGGGTACGTATCTTAAACATCAAATTTATATGTCAAAAAATTTACGTCTTTCCATTTTCATTTCTTTGCTTTATTTTCTTTTTATTTAATTATCTTATTGATTTTTTGTCTTTTTGTTCTGTTTTTCTTATCTCTTATCTATATAAGTTTAATTATATATTTTTCCTTTCACAGATATTTAATTTTATAGAAGAAAACTGACGTTAAAACCTATTTTATCCTGTTCCTGTTATAAAGATTTTTCCATGTTGCCTGTTCCTATTTTTCAATTATTTTCTATTTAAAGGTAAATAATAATTTTATTTTTTATAATAATTATTCCACTCTTAAAAAGGCCGTGTTTAAAAAGAATGTTAGAAATATCCTTTTTATAATAATATATACATTGGCTACCACTTTTAATGTTAATTTTAATCTTTACTATGAAATTATTTATTGTGGTTTATTGTTTTATATTGTAATATATTTTATCTATTATTATAAGTTAATAAATTCAATGAAAGCGATAGATCAATGTATATGTTGTATCTATTAAATATCTAATATTTTATCTATTATTATAAGTTAATAAATTCACTGAAAGCGATAGATTAATATATATATTGCAATAAAAAATTTATACAATATTATACAAATTAAAAATTTATATATAGATACAAGAGATAGATTATACATTTTTTGTATATACATTTATATGTATTTATTACATATTTAATTATCTTATTGATTTTTTGTCTTTTTGTTCTGTCTTTCTTATCTCTTATCTATATAAGTTTAATTATATATTTTTCCTTTCACAGATATTTAATTTTATAGAAGAAAACTGACGTTAAAACCTATTTTATCCTGTTCCTGTTGTAAAGATTTTTCCATGTTGCCTGTTCCTATTTTTCAATTATTTTCTATTTAAAGGTAAATAATAATTTTATTTTTTATCCTCATTTTTATCCTCATTTTTATCCTCATTTTATATCCTCATCTTTTTCGTTACATTTTCGCTTCCTATACAAAGAATAATTTTTTTTACGATATTTTTTAAAAGATAACAAACATCCTTAAATTTTTTTACAGTGAATGCTTTTCAGAGTTTTTTTCCCCAGTCTTCCGATGAACATTATCTGCTTGCCCTCTTTCATTTGTTATATCTGCTTGCTCTCTTTCATATGCTAACATAGCATTCAATAAAATTTCATCCATTCCATCATCCATATGTATAACTAAATTTAAAAACACTATATATAACTAAACTATATATACATTATATATAGATACATTATACAGCTAATCGAAACCTTTTATTTAAATTTATTTAGAAATAAAATAAATTAATTTAATTTAATTTATTTCGAAAAAATTCATTCTCTTTATCAGAATGAGGGCGCAAATCTTCGATATCCATATTAGTAAAAATTCTTTAAACCACCGTTTTTTAAATTGACATATAATAAATACGTGAAAAGATTACGTGAAAATAGTCACTTAATTTATATTTTTTAAATTAAAAATCAAAGTTAAAATTTAAAACAATTAATATATAAAATCGTTACGGGTGGTGTATGTTTGAACGTTAACAACTTAAAAATTATTGGACCGAATTTTTAACACAAATATATGAAATAGGGGTAGAATTTTCTGGAAAGTGCTATAGGGTATATAGTTTTTCGTTACCAATTTTCTGGAAACCGATTTTTTTAATTCTTTATTTTTTAAATATTAAAAGAGTTACTAATATATAAAATCGTTACGGGTGGTGTATGTTTGAACGTGTTTGAACGTTAACAAATTAAAAACTATTGGACCGAATTTTTACCACAAATATATGAAATAGGGAATTTACGTTTGAACGTTTTTAACTTAAAAACTATTGGACCGAATTTTTGCCACAAGTATATGAAATAGGGGTAGAATTTTCCGAGGAGTGCTATAGGGTATGTAGTTTTTTATTATCTATTTTCTGGAAACAGATTTCTTTAATTATTTTAATATTTAAAAAATAAAGAATTAAAAAAATCGGTTTCCAGAAAATCGGTAACGAAAAACTATATACCCTATAGCACTTTCCAGAAAGTGAAAATTCTACCCCTATTTCATATATTTGTGGTAAAAATTCGGTACAATAGTTTTTAAGTTAAAAACGCACAAACATACACCACCCGTAAGGATTTTATATAATAGAATTTCCCGGAAATGAAAATGTCGTGGTTAATTTTTCATTACCGATTTTGTGGAAATCGATTCTTTTAATTTTTGAAATTTTTCGGGAAATAATCGCGGACTACTCATTCGTTAGTGGACTAAATTTTTACCAAAAATATATGAAATAGGGGTAGAATTTCCCGGAAATGAAAATGCCGTGGTTAATTTTTCATTACCGATTTTGTGGAAACCGATTCTTTTAATTTTTCTAATTTTTCGGGAAATAATTGACCGAATCACATTCGTTAGTGGACCGAATTTTTACTAAAAGTATATGAAGTTGGGGTAGAATTTTCTGGGGAGTGCCATAATGTGTATTGTTTTTTGTTACCGATTTTATGGAAACCGGTTTTTCTAATTTTTCTAATTTTTCGGGAAATAATTGACTGAATCTCATTTGTTAGTGTATCGAATTTTTACCAAAAATATATGAATAGCTTAATATCTCCATTATATCTTACAAAAGAAGGGAGAATTAAATATGACAGTCATGTCAAATGTAAATGTAAGTGTTTTTTAACAGAAATTTTAAAGAATTATTGAGTAATTAACCAAATTTTTTTAAAAATGTCCGTGGTTGCTCTAACTTTTTTTGGAAATTTTGAGATTGCTTGCTCGCATCTTTGTACAGCGACCGTTCAAAAAAAGCAACTCGAAAAAGAGAGTGAATTTTGAATTTGAGAAGTCAATTAACTTGAAACTTGGTGACATTTATAAGTATATGTTCAGCTCGAACTTCTGAGCTCGAACTTCTGAGCCGAACATATACTCATAAATGTCACCAAGTTTTAAGGGTAAACCAAAGAATGATGTCGCTGCCCTAGATATAGAGGTCGATGTTGAATTTCACTAATGCGAAAATATACGACGGTGCGCCGCGTAGCGGGCGCGAGTCTTTTAATATCATTCTCTATCTTTTATTAGTTCGCGTACATACAGACAGAAAACGGTAATTATTCTGTCTCCCTCCCTCTCTCTTTCTTTCACAAGTTGACACATACATATGAAGCATGCCACACTTGCGAACAATATACCAAATAAATGAATTTTCCGGGGAGTGCTATAGGGTATGTAGTTTCTTATTATCTATTTTCTGGAAACAGATTTCTTTAATTATTTTAATATTTAAAAAATAAAGAATTAAAAAAATTAGTTTCCAGAAAATCGGTAACGAAAAACTATATACCCTATAGCACTTTCCAGAAAATTCTACCCCTATTTTATATATTTGTGGTAAAAATTCGGTACAATAGTTTTTAAGTTAAAAACGCACAAACATACACCACCCATAAGGATTTTATATAACGAAAAAAAAAAACCTATACACCCTATACCACTCCCCAGAAAATTCTACCCCTATTTCATATACTTGTGGGAAAAATTCGGTCCAATAGCTTTTAAATTCAAACATACGTTTGGGTAATGTACGTTTGAACGTTTTTAACTTAAAAACTATTGGACCGAATTTTTGCCACAAGTATATGAAATAGGGGTAGAATTTTCCGGGGAGTGCTATAGGGTATGTAGTTTTTTATTATCTATTTTCTGGAAACAGATTTCTTTAATTATTTTAATATTTAAAAAATAAAGAATTAAAAAAATCGGTTTCCAGAAAATCGGTAACGAAAAACTATATACCCTATAGCACTTTCCAGAAAATTCTATCCCTATTTCATATATTTGTGGTAAAAATTCGGTACAATAGTTTTTAAGTTAAAAACGCACAAACATACACCACCCGTAAGGATTTTATATAATAGTATAGATAATAATTATTCCAATCTTAAAAAGGGCGTGTTTAAAAAGGATGTTAGAAATATCCTTTTTATAATAACATATACATTGGCTACCACTTTTAATGTTAATTTTAATCTTTACTATGAAATAATTTATTGTGATTTATTGTTTTATATTGTAATATATTTTATCTATTATTATAAGTTAATAAATTCACTGAAAGCGATAGATTAATATATATGTTGCAATAAAAAATTTATACAATATTATACAAATTAAAAATTTATGTATAGATATAAGAGATAGATTATACAGATTGATTTTTTGTTTTTTTTTTTGGTTCTGTCTTTCTTATCTCTTATTTATATAAGTTTAATTATATATTTTTCCTTTCACAGATATTTAATTTTAAACAAGAAAACTGAACTTATAATAATAGATAAAATTATACAAATTTTATAAATTTATATTTAGATATGTGAGTAATAATATGAATTATATACGAAAATGCAATATATTGACGACGGTACTTATATATATAGATACATATATTGAACAGAATATAGATAAGTAAGAGAGATAGAATGGAAACAAAAAGAACACAACAGGAAAAAGAAATAAAGGATTAAGCAAATGTGATAATATGAGAACATAAGATAGTAAGAATAATAGTAAGAAAAATATCGAAAATTAGAAAGAGAGAAGAACAAGTAAGTCTTAATTATACAGTAAATTTTTCGCAATTGTACGTCCGAGTAGACAAATTTTAGCGTTTAGTATTTAAAGAACAATTAAATTTAATAGTATATTGTGTTACAAGTGAGGAAAGTTGGCTATTGGTCACGAGCGCGGGTAGGCGCACGAGCCGAAGGCGAGTAACACATACTATTTTGTATTACAAGTGCATGTAGGGATGGGGGTTAAGGGAGTGGAAATATGTGTATATTAGACAAGTGCGGGTAGACGCACGAGCCGAAGGCGAGTGCGTTTACCCGCACGAGTAGTCTTAAAGAAGGACTTGCGGGGGGTTATTTCTCCCAACGAGGGGGGGGCGAAGCCCCCCCGAGTTGGCGTCATTTCTCCCAACGAGGGGGGGCGAAGCCCCCCCGAGTTTAGGCGCAGGCGGGGAGGGGGGCGCGGGGGGGAGGGGCGGAGCCCCTCCCCCCGCCTATGATAAAACAATGTTTATTACAGGTTACAGGAGCAAACATGATGTTAGGTTTTCGCCAGCTCGAGGGAACGGTACCGGCACGTGCCGGGCTTCCCGACGATCCGCGTTTCGTTCCCGGAAGACGCGATCCCGACGACGGACGACTTATCGATCGTCCTGGCGTGCGAATCCGCGCGACACACGTGCACACACATACACACCCGCTACGCGACTCCTCGACGATTTCGGTATCGATCGTCCTGGCGTGCGAATCCGCGCGACACACGTGCACACACATACACACCCGCTATGCGACTCCTCGACGATTTCGGGTACACGAAAAATTTTACATTGAGTCGGTCTCGGTTTCTGCGAGTGACATATGAGTAGCTGTTAGGTTAGGTGTGTATTGGGAAGAGGCGAAGTGGCGGTATTTTCGGTAGTTGTTTTCTGTGTGCGCTGCGAGATGGCGTTGATACCCGTTAGCTATGGCTTGAACCCGTGCGCTATGAGTTTTAGAACACGGTTTTCCCGTTAACTATGACTTTGGATATGACGTGTGCAATATTTTGTAGGTGGATGTTGGCAAATTGTTACTTTCCGCACAGAAAACACACACGCAAAGTGCCACTTTGCATGCACGTGTAATACAAAATAAATTTTTCGCGATTGTACGTTCAAGTACAATCAAATTTGAATTTTACCCTTCTCTATTTAAAGTACCCTACGGTATTCCAGTTCGAACAAGTAAATTTAAAATAAATTTTTCGAGATTGTACGTTCAAGTATACAAATTTCAGCGTTCAATATTTAAAGAACAAGTAAATTTAATTATACAAAATGCCTCGAAAGAGAAAATGCGCAAATTTGAGTAAAGTGAGTCATGAAAGCAGACGATTAAGACAAATGCGAAAAAATAAGATTTTAGAGGAAAGGACTAAGAGACTAGAAGCTAATGCCCAGAGAAATGCTATGCAGAGGGCACAGGAAAATGTAGAGACAAGATCTCAACGACTGGAAGCTAATGCCCAGAGAAATGCTATGCAGAGGGCACAGGAAAATGTAGAGACAAGATCTCAACGACTGGAAGCTAATGCCCAGAGAAATGCTATGCAGAGGGCACAGGAAAATGTAGAGACAAGATCTCAACGACTGGAAGCTAATGCCCAGAGAAATGCTATGCAGAGGGTACAGGAAAATGTAGAGACAAGATTTCAACGACTGGAAGCTAATGCCCAGAGAAATGCTATGCAGAGGGCACAGGAAAATGTAGAGACAAGATTTCAACGACTTGAAGCTGATGCCCAGAGACATGTTCAGAGAAGGTGCCAAGCCAAACAACTGAATCACCATATTGCGCTAATTATGAAGGATCATGAAATGAATGTGCCTGTTCATACACTTGGCCAAATGAATGTCGAATGCCAATTTTGCAAATCGTTAAACTTTATATGTGAAAAACCTAAAGATGGAAAATTTACATATTGTTGCCAAAAGGGGAAACTTCAATTAAAACAAATAAATTTTCCAAAATTTCTAAAAAAATTATTCATGGGAAATGATGCTTCATCTAAGAATTTTATGGATAATATTCGTTCATATAACAGTGCTTTAGCTATGGCCTCAATGGGTGCCCCAGGTAATAGGAATCCCTTGGATGTAGTGAACCATGCTCCTTATTGCTTGAAGATTCATGGGCAATATCATCATTTGACCTCGATAGCAATGCGTCCAGATGATGGGCAACCCCCATGATATGCACAGCTTTACTTCTTGGATACGGAAGAAGCTGTTCATCATAGAATGAATAACGAAGCCAACCAAAGGTGTGATCCAGCAATGATGAGAGATTTATCATGTTTCATGATCCAATGCAATGAATTTGCAAAGACTTTTAAGATGATGCGTCAAGTTGAACAAGATCTTAATCCGAGAGGCATTCAAACTCCAAACTTGATGTTGTGCTTCCGAAATGATCCTAAACATGATCAAAGAAGATATAATGCTCCACGAGCTAATGACACACAATAGCCGTGGTCTTTCAGAATATTGATGGTGAGCCTCCATTTGAGAGAGACATTCGAATTTATAACAAAAATTCGAACGATGTCCAACAAATTTCAATTCTGGATAAAAGATGTAACCCAATGTGTTATCCTTTATTATATCCATATGGTAATGATGGGTGGCATTCAGAATTGAAATCTCATAATCCTCAGTATCCAGGATTCAAAGTAACGCAAATGGATTATTATGCTCACTTGCTGGCACCAAGAGCAGAATTTAGCCAATTTCAAAGAGCAGGCAAATTGAGATGCCAATTTATACTTGATGCCTATATGAAAACTGAAGCAAATAGGCTTAATTACATTAAATTGAATCAGCCTCAATTAAGAGCTGAACTTTATTCAGGGTTAATGGATCACCTTGATAATCTAACACAAAACGAAGGAATTACAGTAGGTATACCTGTAATATTATCATCCTCATTTATGGGTAGTCCAAGGAACATGCAAGAAAGGTACCAAGATGCTATGTCTTTAGTCAGAAAATTTGGTAAACCAGACATTTTTCTTACGATGACTTGCAATCCTCAATGCCCTGCAATTAAGGAAAACCTTGATGGATGCCCATTAGAGTATCGACCTGATTTGATAGCTAAAACATTCAGCTTGGATGTCAAAGAGATTATGAAGGATCTAATCCAAAATGGAATTTTTGGAAATATCATAGCCTATGCAGGCGTCATTGAGTTCCAAAAAAGAGGACTTCCACATTTGCATTTACTTGCAATGTTGAGTGATGAAGATAAGCCTCGACTTTCAGAAGTTATTGACATGATGGTATGGGCTGAAATTCCGGACGAAGAAAGATATCCAGAACTTAATGTAAAAATTCTGAAACACATGATTCATGGTCCTTGCGGTAACCAATCTCAGAGATATCCTTGCACTGGTGACGATGGAAAATGCTCAAAAGGCTTTCCAAAAGAGTTTCGAAACGAAACAAATGCTAACGTGAATGGATATCCCATGTATCAACGAAGGAATACTGAGAAAAAATATATTGTCAGAGGCAAAGAAATTGACAATCGATGGGTGGTGCCATATTCGCCATATTTAATCATGAAATATGATCGACATATCAATTTAGAAATATGTTCATCAGTGAAGAGCGTAAAATACTTATATAAGTACATTCACAAAGGATTTGACTGTGCCGCAATTGAAGTGCAAACACGAGATGGCACAAGGCTCATCACAGTAGATGAAGTTAACTCATTTATGGATGCAAGATATGTTAGTGCTCCAAAAGCAATGTGGAGACTTAATGGATATGATCTATTCATGAAGTCTCATACAGTAATAAGACTGGCAGTCCATTTACCTAATCGTCAAATGGTTTATTTCAGAGCGGGAAATGAAGAGCAAGCTGCTCAAAAAGAGCTCAACAGAGATACTACACTGACTGCATGGTTTAAATTGAATCAATCTGATGAAAATGCGGTACATTTTCTTTACACAGATATTCCTTCACATTATATTTATGAAAAGAAAGAAACTAAGTGGAAGCTACGCAAAAAAGGTGCTGAAAAAATAATTTCAAGGCTTTATACAGTGAGCATCAAAGACACTGAGAGATTTTATCTTCGCCTTCTACTTCTGCATGTAAAAGGAGCAAAATGTTTTGAGGATATGAGAACTGTAAATGGCGTTCTTTATGAGACGTTCAAAGATGCGGCAATTGCAAATAATTTGGTAGAAGCTGATGATCTTTGGGAAAAAACAATGGAAGAAGCGACAGGATCTCATATGCCTGCACAACTTCGAGAGTTATTTACCTATATTTGCATCTTTGAAACTCCAACTGATGTACCGACACTTTGGAATAAATACAAAGAATATATGATTGAAGACTTTGTATACAACAATGTTGTCAATCCAGAAAATATGGCTTTGAATCATATACAAGAGATTCTGAAAAATAATGGAAGTAGTTGTGATAATTTCAAATTGCCAAATCCAAATCCAGTAAATATTGATGTCATAGAATATAATGTAGATGAGGAAAAAAGACGTGGTGAATATTTAATATTGACACTAAATGTTGAGCAAAAGTACGTATACGATTTAGTAATGCGAGCAATTGATAATGAAAATAAACCACAGCGGTTATTTTGTATAGACGGATTTGCAGGTAGTGGTAAAACTTACCTGTTCAACGCATTTATGAGTGTTATACGAGGAAGAAACGAAGAAGTTCTTTCATGTGCATCAACTGGCATTGCTGCAACACTTCTAAAGGGAGGAAGAACCTATCACTCCCTTTTTAAGCTTACCATCCCAATTGATGATGGTGCGAAATCAAATATCAGAGGAAACTCAAAGCTGCACGAGAACTGATATCTGCAAAACTCATCATATGGGATGAGGTAAGTATGACTGTAGGACATGCCTTAACAGCAGTTGACAAACTTCTCAAGGATCTGATGAAGAAATCACAACCATTTGGAGGAAAAGTTATTCTATTTGCAGGAGATTTCAGACAAAATTTACCCATAGTGCCTCATGCACAAAAAACGACAATAATTGAGTCAACAGTTAAATATAACCCTATATGGAGAAATGTAATTCAGGTTAAACTTAAACAAAATATGAGAACTGGAGATGAAAGAGAATTTGCAAATTGGTTGTTGCAACTAGGAGATGGTAAATTGACAAATACGGACGGACTACATCCTGATATAATTGAAATTCCTGAGGATTTTATATCAAAAGGATCTCTTATTAGTGAGATTTTTGGTGATAAAATCACTATGGAACAAATTCATGATAATCAAGATCGAGCGATCCTTTGTCCAAAGAATGAAGACACGTTCAAAATTAATGACGAAATCCTTCATCTAATAGAAGGACAGGAAAAGGAATATCTCTCAATTGACTCTATCATGAATGATGATACACAAGAACAATTGAATTTCCCGACTGAATTTTTAAATTCTGTAACGCCTTCTGGGATGCCAGTTCATCGACTCAAAATAAAGATTGGTGCTATAATTATACTATTAAGGAATTTGAATACTAAAAAAGGACTATGCAATGGCACAAGATTTATTGTTAACGATCTGAAACCTAATCTTATTTATGCGGAGGTTCTGAACGGCCCTGCTCGAGGTCAGATTGTCTTCATACCAAGGATTGATTTTCTTACAAATGAATTGGAACTACCGTTTAAACTCAAACGGAGACAGTTTCCTATTCGAGTGGCATTTGCTATGACAATCAATAAATCTCAAAGACAAACTTTAGAAAAAGTTGGGATTTATTTGCCACATTCTGTATTTGCTCATGGTCAACTATATGTAGCATTCTCAAGAGCAACTAAGAGGAATAATGTTAAAGTTAAGGTCGATGAGATTAGTAATCAAGGACATCTTATTAAGGAAAATTCAAAAACTTATACAAAAAATGTTGTATATCGAGAAAGTTTGTAAATTAACATGTAAAAAAATTGGTGGAGAATTAATAACAGTGTATTTTAGTCGATAAAAAAAATATTATATCTAAAATATATTATTAAATAAAAGTTCAAACGAAATGGAATAAGTAGGATAATACTTTAAATAGAGTAATACTTTAAATAGAGAAAGGTAAAATTCAAATTCAAATTTCATAGTGGAATAGGCCTACTGGGGAAACCACTTAAAAAAAAACGCGTTAGCAATAGTACCTCATGGGTGACGTGGAAACTATTATCCAAAATGTATAAATACTAAAAAGTGTATAATTATTTGTTACCGAATTTTTTAGAGTAATAGATTTAGAGCCCGCGCGAAGCGCGGGCCAAGCATCTAGTTCTAATATATTTTAATACTTACATGTAGAACATCATCTTGATCATTGTCGTCAACTGGAAGCCACTCGTCCATTTCAATAGAATCTGATAACGTCTCGCATGAATTTGTCTTTGTACGTATCTTGTATGCATTTGTACTTTGATCTGTATAAACATCTGTATAATATACATAAATATAATTTAAAATATTCTCAGCTTTTTCACATATATTACACAGGCACACAAAAAA
Organism: Temnothorax unifasciatus; assembly: GCA_030770225.1. Classification (NCBI taxonomy): domain Eukaryota; kingdom Metazoa; phylum Arthropoda; class Insecta; order Hymenoptera; family Formicidae; genus Temnothorax; species Temnothorax unifasciatus. Next base: position 254,865 of record JASTWK010000245.1, read on the forward strand.
GAAAAAGTGTTTTGGCCGAGACACTACATATGTCAAGGTCAAGGTCATCGGAGGTACCTCCCCTAAAGTACATAATTACCAGCGTTTGCACTTTTAAAAGGCAGATTTAGGAGACTAAAATTCCTTGACATGTCTCGTCTAGATTTAATACCATTTTTTATTATGGCAGCTTGTGTTCTCCACAACATTTGCTTAGAAGGAATTGATGATGACATAATGGAATTTATAGAAGAAGGAAGGGAACCATATGATGAAGAGAATAATGATGTTGATATTAATGATCCAGAGCAAATTGATAGACACCAGTTTGTTAATGGTGAAATAAAGCGAAATAATATTTGTCTTCAAGTTGCTGAAAGACATCGTTAGTAAATTACACATATACGCACTCATTCTCTCTCTCTCTCTCTCTCTCTCTCTCTCTCTCTCTCTTTCTCTCTCTCTCGCACGCGCGCACGTGCACACACACGCACACACAATATATATATGAATACTATATGAATTGTATAAAATATTTGTATATGTAATGTATATTCAATTGTATTATTTATGCATATATTATATTAATATCAATAAAACGATACAAGAATACAGAAAGTACAAAGTCGTTTATTATTATTTTTTTTTTTATAAACATCAAATACCTTTCTAAATAAAAACCTAGAAATTTACGCTTACAATATATAACTAAAATCACAGAACGTTTTAGTATATTTTGAAAAAAATATATATATATATTTAATATTATAATTAGATATACGCAGAATTGTTCTGCACGTCAATAAATAAATATTGGCAATAGCAAATCTGCAAAAACTTGAATAAAAGTACAAAGCATGATTATCTTAAGATAAAGTATTGTAAATAAGTGGAAACATATCTCAATATCTGAACATGATTTAAGACGCTCGTAAACATAAAATGTGTAACTATTAATACTAATCTAAAGAAGTTTTTGATACAAATAACACATACAGCCACTGATATCTTACATAACTCAGAATCTAACCAATATTGCAACAAACGAAAGAATGTATTAACTATTATATAACTTTCTGTAATTTGTATGTATATCTAGAGTGTTTTTAATCTATTTTAATATATATTTAAATTAAATATGTAAATATATATTAATATTTTTATAATGAACATAATAAATTATTTTATTAAAGAACAAAAAGATTAAACATGTATGTGCATATATATTCTTAGTAAAAATTAGAAACTAAAAAAAAAGGAGGACCCTTTCAAAAATCATATGCACGAGCAATTGCAATCAATAAATTAAAAGCAAAACTTACAATTTATCAATTAGCTTCTGCATTAAAAGTTTCATAAGACTCGACAGCTTTATTAAAACATTTAATGTTTGTTGATGACGTTCCTCTCTAGCTGCTTCTCTTGTCTTGGCATCATCTCTCATCGTCGACATCCAAGTAAAAGTATCTCTCTGTAGTTTTGTTTTCTTTTTTTTAGGCTGATATTTAGATAAATCTTCATCAGAATCTAAATCAGTGTTTTCACTTGGCAGACTTGTAAAGTTACGAGAGGATGCTGTATTTATTGGTTCCACGCTTGGACTCTTTCTAAAAACTTCGTCAAGCTCATCAAAATATTTGCATGTTATTCTTGCTGCACCCCACTACTCTTATCTCTAATGTTTATCTTTAACTTTCATATTCCTTTACGAATATTTTTCTATTTATCTGCACTTGTTTCCATGTATATCCAGAAAAACCTGCAGCTCCTAATTCTTTGGCTATATCCTTCCATACCTCTTCATTTCTAATTGTGGTGCTTGCAAATTTTGAGGAATTTTTTTGCCATTGTGTAATTAA